>BJCM01235799.1:0-10721 GCA_018326385.1 Flaveria bidentis
ATTACCTTGAGATGCAGAACTGCATACTCGACAGCGGATCCTACTCCAGCATATTTAAGCTATTCTTGCAGGTAATACAGAAAATCATAGTTAAATTGTAATTGGTTATAAGTTAATGACGATTATGCATGGCGATAGTTTGGTATTTATTTATAACTATGTGTCAACCTTATCAAAGGGGGGGACAATGTTGGCTACGTTACGGACCACAAACGCCTCACCGGGTTGGAAATCCAGCACGTGTGACGGGCAAACTCGAGAGTCAGAGCATGCAAAAGCCATAAACTGTAACATATAGTCGGTATATATATGACATATAGAGTTTAGATTACTTTTATATGTCACATTATAAAAGATATAAAAGTGTTAATATGTCTATTGAATCTAAGGGTAAAAAGTAGTTGTACTTTTGGGCTCTGGCCTTTGGAAAGTTCACCGTACAAAGCTGGATTTTTCCTGTATATGGGTTCACACTATTTGTCAATACATGATTATTAACTTTTAATTCAAAAGTTTATGATGTATACATAAGGTAGCTATAAAACCTACAAGTATTTCTCGGTCTTGAACTTGGCAAACCCGGTTTTGATCCTCTCGACCGGGTCAAATCCGGGTTTGGTACTGTCAAGTGTTTGAAGTTGGGCGGTGATTTGGTCGATTTTTGCAGCAGCCATAGGTGCCAATTCCTTCTTTTCACTGTATAACCACAAAGTCGGATACGATTTTGAATAGGAAACCCGGTTGTATAACCTTCAGTGACGGATTTGCGACTGTTTTTTTCCGGTAAAGACGACGAAAAAAGAAGCAGAACAGATGTTGTGAGTTTTGGGTGTTTGTTTGGTTACCTTAAAAGCTTCTTAAGTGCAGCAATTGCCTCATCATATGATTTACTTCCCATGTCTCGTCTCTGCAAAAGATATTACACTCACAACTTTTAACTTGTATGTTGTTGGTGATGGGAGTTGAGTTGTGGTTGGGTTTTATACTATTGATCAAATGTTCAATTCTACTTCAAAATTAAGGCTACTGCATGGATTATCCGGAAGATCAGGTTTGGACGTACCACCTTACTCCACGTGTAAACCCTTCATGCATTTTTAACTTTTAGTTAACATGTATATGTATATGTATACTATATATACATTTCTTTAACTATTATAGTATTATTTAGATTTTAATAATTTTAACTTTTATTTATTGCGGGTTTTAATTTCAACTCATGAAATATTTACAATTATTTATAACTTTGAGTTTATTTTTATCCAATGATTACTTTGCTAACTCGGAATTAACCACGTTAGTTTTTTTTATAACGTGAACTGTTTTGTGCTCAAAACAATATTTGACTTGTTAGAGGTAGATTTCACCGGACGATGGAGGCAAAAAGTTGACATATACCATCAGGTTCACCAATCTAAAAGCTCTGCACCCTAAAACCTGTTAATCTCTATTTCCTGATTTAAACCAATTGACTTGTTAGAGGTAGATTTCATCTGACGATGGAGGCTGGACGATGGAAAAAAGAACTAATAGAGATTGGGTGGCGTCAGAGTTAAAAAATCGCTCAAAGTTGGGTCTATTTAATAAAAAAAACTAACATGGGTTAACTCTAAGTTAGTAAAGGATAATTAGAGGAAAATAAACTCAAAGTTAAAAATGACTATAAAAATTTCAAGAGTTGAGATTAATCCTGGTCAATAAACACTACTAGAAAACATCATTTTGTGCAACTTTTTATTGTGACAAAAATATTTTTGTTGCAAATACCGACGAGGTTGCAACAAATTTACAACAAAGTGGAAAAACGCACAGTTAGCAACTAGCTTGTGAAAGAGTTACGACAAAAAAGAATTTTGACGCAAATTTGTCACAAAAATTAAGCGGTAAATCAAATTCTTTTCCCAAATTATGACAAGTTTATGAGAAAGTGGCGGGAAGACATGAAATTCAAGCGAGAACCTAAATGTTGTCGCAAACTTGTTGTAACTTGCAACAAACTTGTCGTAACTTGCAACAAACTTGTGACAAAAATTTAAGGCTAAATATTACATCTCAAAAATTAATATTATATGTTCTAAAATTATATTTTTAAATGGAAACCTAAATGTTGTTGCAAACCTGTCTTAAGTTGCGACAAATTTGTGACAAAAATTAAAATCCATAAGGTAAATATAGTATCACAGGAATTTAAATATTATATTTTTCAATTTATATTGTTAGTAATCATAAATAAATATTAGTTTATTCTAACGTTATTAATAATAAAGGAAAATTTAGTTTTCTGAATAGTATTTTCTGGATCATAATAACAAACTTAAATACTATTATATTTTGATAATATTAATAACAAATGACATAAAATTTAGTGCTTTTAAAACGAGTTTGTTTTTTATGATATTAATAAAATTAATTATTATTTTTTTCATTTAATGTTTAGTTTTATTAAAATATATTTATATTTTAGTTATTCATGTGTATGCACATATGCATTTATATCGTGGAGGATTATTGTTGATGTTAGTCAATGAGATCACCAAGGTCCATTAAGATCAAGAGTGTTAAGAATGAGCAAATACAAGAAATTAAAGCCAATATTACTAGATAATTATTAATTATGATCAGCTACGTGTATTACTTTTAATATGAGTTAGTGATCCTTAACATATGTCTACTAGAGATAACTCAAGTCATAGTTATTATTATCGAGCATAAGGTTTACATTGATCAATTTGGTTCTACTAGTATTTATTAATGTGTTTATGTGTACATGTATGCATTTGTAAGTGATTGTAGTTGCGTATTTATATATGTGAATTTATGTATCTATACATGCGTGCATACATGTGTATAATAATTGTATTTATGCATGTGTGTATGATTGTGTCTTTATGGATATGTATCGGTGTAAACAATGTGTATGTGTATATATGTATGCATTACATTACAATTACTTTTAAGTATTATCATATTATATATTATATATTATATATTATGTATTAGAATTTATGCATGTGTTTAGCATGTAAAATTTGGGTGAGTAAATGTATTTCATGTATAATTAAGACATCAAAAAGATAAAGTAAAAAAAAATGACATTTAAAACTAAAAAAAATGATATATATATATGTATATTTGTTGGAAAATTGTCGCAAATTCGCGAAAAGTTAGCAAAACAGAAACTTCAGTATTGTCGCAAATTTGTCTCTAATTGCGACAAAGTCCATCTGTCGTAAGATTTTATTTTTAATTTCTTAAAAGGATTAGTAGAAAAAATATTTTTTTATTGAAAGTCTCTTCTTAATTCACAAATCCTAGATTATCCATTCCTTCATGGATGAAACAAGGGTTTACAAAAAACCTCCGTTGAATACACACCACCGAGTAACATCACCGCTCTTTTTATAGTATCCTCTGATGTCACACCCCAACCTTGACGGTGGAAGCGTCGAGATGTGAGAGTTAAGATCGTTCACAGACACATAACGCTATTATTAAATCCAAATATATTAATCATAAGTTTCAATTGTAACGTTACAAGCATAAGTCTCAAACAAAGATAACATCATGTATAAAAGTTAAATATAACAAGTTCATCCATTTATTTCTCTAGGTCCAATCCTAGATGTGATAAGCTTCAAAGAGTAGTAATCATACTTGAGCATTTCCTCAAACATGTTAAAAATAAAGGGTCAACAATAATGTTGGTGAGATTTCCATAGTTTTCAATACATTAGTATATAAAAGATGGCAATTCATGTTGTAGGTTAGAGAACAAAGTAACTAGGGATGTAAGATAGAATGCACAATCAAACCTCGACAGATTTTTACAAGTCTCAAACGTTTACAAGTATATACGATTAGTTAAGTGTACTTGGATTAACCAAGCAGGCTTGTCATGCCCATAGATCTATGACGTCACAGACTAGCAATAGTTAATGATTGTACATATATTCGACATTACATGGTAGCTACAAAGGCCAACTAACCACAACATACAGGTGAAATGCCATAAGTTTACAAGAATCAAACATGTTTACAAGTGCAATGTTTATAATGTAACATGTTTCATCCTAAAGTGTAAAAATAATAAAAGGGGTATAGAAATACTCATTTGATGTAAAATTGTATAAATGAGGGTTAAAAAGAATAATAAGCAATTTCCAACATAGTCCTTCACAAGGTACCTAAATATATATATTTTACAAGTTTAAATTTAGTAATAAGATTAACGTTTTAACGCAAACTAGAGTTTCGATAGGAATTTGAGGTTGTTAAGTAATTAAATTCATTCATATTCCCTTTAAAAATTTATATTTATATTTTATACAAAAAATATGAAAAGGAAAACCTATAATAATTTGAAAGTTCATAAAGTTTGAATAAGTTTTTATAACAAAAAGAATTAAGAACTATTTAATCATATTAATTTAAAAGAGAGATTTGAATAATAATAATTTTAGTGATTTAAGTCATTATTTAAATTCTATTTTAATCAAATTAAACTAAATATACCCTTTGTTTTATAAAAATATAAGAGTATTATAAGAACATAATTTTTCAGAAATTGATTAACTGACTTCAAAAATAATTTAAGTTTACAAAATTGATTTTAATAATTTTTAGAAATTTTATATAATTTTTTATAGGCTAAAAAAACCCTAAAAATTAAGTGAGGTTGCCCGGGTTTGAACCCGGGACCTCTAGTTGAACGGACATATGGTTTACCAGCAAGCTAAGGGCCGTGGTCATGCTAATTGATGAAACCTAAACTTTAGAAACACGATTTCATGAACATCCCAATTCTTATGAACCCTAATTTTAACTTTGATCGAATTGAGTCCCAACGTTTATTTTAATGATCAATTGGTTAGGGCTTTTATTCCCCTCCCAAAACCGAGTATATACATGTCTTCATTACTTGGTTTTGTTGTTGGATCGATGGAAACGAGAGTCCTTAAACCGCGACAGAAACTTGAATCCGTTTGATGCGCAACAGTTGGTTCTAATCAATTTAAACTCATGTGAATCTTCGGGTGATGCTCACGTTTCTAAGCCCTCAATCAATTAGAAGTGACAATGCCTGAAGACTGGGGTTCGATTAAAGCACAGGTTCGCGATGGAAATGGTTATCATGTGTGATGATTTCAGGTGTTTATACTGAAATTGTTCTTAGGAATCGATTAGAAACGGTTAATTGATTGTGTGGGTTTAATTAATTTGATTATTATCAATCTTTGATGTTAAAATGTTTTGAAGATTGAATGCAAGGTTTAACCGGATGCCTCATGCTAGTAACCGTTGCTTTAACTCGATTATTATACACCTCCAGGTTCGAATCACACCAACGAATCGGTTGGAAACGGTTTTGGTTCATTATTCGAATTTTTTAATGGGTTTTAGGATGGTCGGAAGGCCGCCGGAGTTTGGCCGGGGCACTAGCCGGAAAAACGGGGGAAGAAAAGGGTTGGGGGTTAGGTTTTGAAATTTTACAGCTTTAGTCTCTATAGTCTTAATGTTTGTTATGTTATGCTCTAACTTTCACTTTCAAGTTTCAAATTAGCTTAAAGGCCCCCTAAACTTAATTAAACTTTAAGTTTTAAACATTTTTTAACTTATTAATTATTCAACTTTTATAAATTATTATTATTATTATTATTATTATTATTATTATTATTATTATTATTATTATAATAACTTTTACTATTATTAATAATAATAATATTATTATTTTTATTTTGTTATTATTATGATCATTACTTATTTATTAAGTAATAATTAACATTATTAACATTCAAATTAAAGAATTAAAACAATTAAGACAATAATCATAAATGACCCATAAGTTTAACATATGGTAATAACGATCCCTAGAAGAATTAACAATGCTAACTTTAAATTAACCTAAAATTACAAGATGTTACAGTCTCCCCAACTTAAGAGAATTTCGTCCCGAAATTAAGAATGAACTAAGCGAACAATCGCGTATATTTTGCCTTCATATGGTCCTCACGTTCCCAAGTGAACTCAACCTCACACTTATTCTCCCAATGAACCTTGATAATTGGAGTAGTTGTGGTTCTAGTCTTCTTCATAATGCGATCCATAATTTCAAGAGGTTTCTCAACAAAGTGCAATGACTCATCGATCCGAATGTCTTCCAGTGGAACATGTAGACTCTCGTCGGCCAAACAATTTCTCAAATTTGAGACATGGAACACAGGATGAACTCCACTAAGGTCGGAAGGTAGTTCCAGTTTATAAGTCACTTTCCCAATCCTTTTCAGGATTTTGAAAGGTCCTACAAGTCTTGGAGCCAGTTTCAGCTTCTTTCTGAAGAAAACAACACCTTTCCACGGTGAAATCTTAAGAAGAACCATGTCACCAACTCGGAACTCTAGCGGCTTACGACGCTTATCGGGGTAACTCTTTTGTCAACTTCTTGCCACTTCAAGGTTCTTGCGGATTGTGGAGACTTTATCGGTCATTTCTTGTATAAGTTCAGGACCAGTGATAAAGTTCTCACCAATGTCGGTCCAGCAGATCGGTGATCGGCATTTACGACCATAAAGTGTTTTGAATGGTGCCATCTTGATACTCGAGTGATAACTATTGTTATACGAAAATTCCGCGAGTGGTAATTGCGTATCCTAATCACCACCAAAGTCAAGGACATAAAGACCTAGCAAGTCCTCAAGGGTTTGAATTGTTCGTTCGGTTTGATCATCCGTTTGAGAATGGCAAGCCGTACTTAAATCCAATTAAGAGCCCAAGAGTTCTTGCATAGACAACCAAAAGTGCGAAGTGAAACGAGCATCTCGATCGGATATGATGTGTAACAACACGCCATGACGACTCACAATTTCGTTAATGTAGATGCGAGCGAGTCTTGAAACTTTGTATATGTCTCGTATTGGTATGAAATGTGCCGTCTTGGTCAAACGGTCAACAATCACCCATATACTATCATGACCACGTGGAGTACGAGGTAACTTGGTTTTGAAATCCATGGATATATGTTCCCATTTCCACATAGGGATTTCAGGTTGTTCAAGTAAACCAGTTGGTCGTTGATGCTCGGCTTTGACTCTTGCACACGTGAGACACTTGGAAACATATGACGCGATATCTTTCTTCATTCCAGGCCACCAATATTGACCATGCAGGTTCATGTACATCTTATCGGAGCCAGGATGAATGGAGGATCGAGCTTGATGAGCTTCGTTCATGATGAAATGTTGAAGGTTATCATAATTCGGGATCCAAAGTCGATTCAAGAAGTACCACATGCTGTTCGGTTTTGTCTCTAGTTGGGACCGAACATTAGACGGCAAATCTTCATCTTTCCCTTCATCGGTTAATGCTACTTGTTGAGCCTCACGAATGCATAACTCGAGATCACTTTCAATCCTTATGTTTTGAAGCATGATAGTAGCCTCGTTAACATCCACATGTATCTCGGTCTCAAATTCCCCTAACATATCATACCAATGTCTTCGATCTCGAATTTCTTGTAGTGAGATAGTCTTGTGATGGACCTTGCGACTCAGCGCGTCGGCTACAATGTTCGCCTTTCCAGGGTGGTAGCGAATGTCGCAGTCGTAGTCACTAATCAACTTAGTCCAACGTCTTTGCCTCATGTTGAGATCCTTTTGATTGAACACGTGCTGGAGACTCTTATGATCGGTGTAGACTATGCATTGCGTCCCATAAAGATAGTGTTGCCAAATCTTCAATACGAAACCACGGCGCCAAGTTCAAGATCACGAGTTGTGTAGTTCATTTCATGAACCTTCAATTGCCTTGACGCGTATGCTATGACTTTGCCTCTTGCATGAGAACACAACCAAGACCTTGATTAGAAGCATCGCAATACACGGTAAAGTCATCGTTTCCATCGGGAAGCGTGAGAATAGGAGCGTTACACAACTTGCGTTTCAATCTCTCCAAAGCCTCTTCTTGCTTGGGTCCCCATTCAAAGAGTTGCTTCTTTTGGGTTAGTGTCGTTAATGGTTTAGCAATTTTTGAAAAATTTGCTATGAACCTACGGTAATATCCCGCTAAACTCAGAAAAGAACGAACCTCGATTGGGGTTTTGAGAACACACCAATTCATCACGGCTTCAATTTTAGCAGGATCAACGTAAATTCCTTGGCTATCCACCACATGCCCTAAGAATTGCACTTCTTCTAGCCAGAACTCGCACTTGGAAAACTTGGCATACAATTGCTCCTTCTTCAAAAGTTCGAGAACTTGTCGCAAGTGCGTCTCGTGAGCAATTTTCGTCTTGGAATAAATAAGAATGTCATCAATGAACACGAACACAAACTTATCCAAATACGGTTTACATACTCGATTCATGAGATCCATGAACATGACAGGCACATTAGTCAAGCCAAAAGGCATAACCATGAACTCGTAGTGTCCATATCGAGTACGAAAAGCGGTCTTTGGAATGTCATCATCGTGAACACATAATTGATGATACCCAGAACGTAGATCGATCTTTGAGAATTGAGTTGCTCCTTGAAGTTGATCGAAGAGATCATCGATTCGAGGGAGAGGGTATCAGTTTTTGATGGTAAGCTTGTTGAGTTCCGGGTAGTCGATGCACGTACGAAATGAACCATCTTTCTTCTTCACGAATAGCACAGGTGCACCCCACGGTGAAGAACTAGGACGAATGAATCCCTTATTGGTCAACTCTTGCAGTTGACTAGCTAGTTCTTGCATTTCAGACGGTGCGAGACGATTAGGTGATTTAGCCACAGGGTACGCATCAGGGATCAAGTCAATCTTGAATTCAACTTCTCGAAGCATAGAATTTCCGTGTGTTGCTTAGCTAACCAATCCATGCCGATAATAACATCAAAACTTCCCAATTGCATAAGAGTAAGGTCGATGAGTAATTCGTGTTCGTTAAGGCTCAAAGTACAATCACGTATTACGACGTCAAAGACGATCGATTTTTCCATCGGCAACTTCTATCGTAAGGATCTTTCCAGATTAACACGTGGCTTAGAAAGTATGGGCTCGAACTCTAAGGACATGGGAATGAGGATAACAAAGGGATAGTAATTTTAACAAGAATAAGCTAAGAGTTGTAAGGTACATGGAATGATTCCATTTGGTAACACATTACCACTTGGAAATATTGACACGTCAAGGTGAATTGACCCATTTGCCTTAGAAACTTGTTTATATGACCATAGTTTATCACTCATCCCAGAAATCCCCAAGTAAGCATGACTAGTCCCGTAGGATTTATGCAAAATGCTTACCTTAGCCCGAAGGCCTTTTGCTAGGAAATCCAGAATAAAGGTGTCTATGTGTCACACAATTTTTCTTAGGCTCATGAAATCAAAACCTTGATGAGATTTGTATGCATCAGACATAAGTCTAAAGATCCAAGTCATAAGCATAAGTATACGATTCCACGTGTCGTCAAGAATAAGATTAAGAGGTTTCATGTTTGGGGAGAGTCAAAGAGTCAAAGATAAGTTTAGGGAGACAGGTAGCAATGTTTAAGCAATCCTATGCTAATGCATCAAATTGCACATAAGAAGGCATAAAATTATGTAGCATGCAAACCATATAATTTACAAGATAGAATTATGATTCTATAAGGTTCATGCATATACTATAATTGTCACACCCCAACCTTGACGACGGAAACGTCAAGAAGTGAGAGTTAAGATCGTTCACAGCCACATAACGCTATTATTAAATCCAAATATATTATTCATAAGTTTCAAAGGTACATTACAAACATAAGTCTCAAATAAGACATAAGAAGAAATATAACAAGTTCATTCATTTAATTAACTAGGTCCATTCCTAGGTGTGAACAACTTCAAATGTGGCGATCAAGCTTGAGTATTTACTGAAACATCTTAAAAAAATAAAAGGTCAACATAATGTTGGTGAGATTTCCATAGTTTTCGATACATAAGTATATAAAAGACGACAATTCATGTTGTAAGTTAGAGAACAAAGTAACTAGGGATGTAAGACAGAATGCACAATCAAACCTCGAAAAAGTTTTACAAGTCTCAAACGTTTAAAAGTATATACGATTAGCTAAGTGTACTTGGATCAACCAAGCAGGCTTGTCTGGCCCATCGATCTATGACTTCGCTAGGCTAGCAATAGTTAATGATTGTACATATTTTCGACATTACATGGTGTAACACCCGGTTATTTTTAAAAGACAAGATATAAAGAATAAAAGAAAGAAAAGCTATAAGGTCTAAGTGGAGGGACCAAAAGTGTAAAAAAGGACAAAAATCTTTCAAAAGTTGGTGTAAAGGTGGGCATGGCCGCCCACCCTCTTTTCACATCATCATCTTCTTCGGTTTTAGAGAGAGTAGAGAAACTCTTGGTCTTGTAGAAGAAGAAGAAGAAGAAGAAGTGAACGAATTCGAGGTAAGAATTCGTGGTTTTTACATGTTTATGACGGGTTTTATCCCGGTTACATGCTTATGTGCTTATGTGCTTGTGATTGTGCTCGGGTGTGTGTGTTTGATGTTGTTTTTAGGTGTTTGAACTCATTGCAAGCGGGTTGGAAAGGAAGAAACACCCTAGTTGCATCAGGTGAGTTCTAGACCCTGGTTTTTACTTGTTTTAAACTATCTTTGGGGCTGAAAATGTATGAAAATGGTTTTATAAAGTTCATGTATGTTTACCCGTATGCATTGTGCATGTTGTATGTTGATTTTGAAGTG
>BJCM01235804.1:0-11375 GCA_018326385.1 Flaveria bidentis
TATATATATAACTTTATATAAAATGTAGCAAATTTCTTGGAGTTTAATAAATATAATTGGTTCTATTTTGTTAAAAGTAATTATTTGACAAGCCCCAAATACCAAATTGAAACTCTAGTTCTCGTTAATTCGTTAAACTTGTTATTAAACTTAAATCTTGTAATTATATATTTAGGTGTCTTGTGACGGTTTACGTTGGAACGACGCTTATTATTATTCCTATTAATCATCAATTATATATTTATTGAACATGTGAGTATTTCTATACCCCTTTTTCATATTTTCACACTTTCGGGGTGAAACATGTTACCTTATAATCGTTGCACTTGTAAAACGTTTCATTCTTGTAAACTTATGGCAATTCACTTATATGTTGTGATTAGTTGATCTTTGTAATTACCATGTATTGATGATTATATGTACAATCATTAACTATTGCTAGCCTAGCGATGTCATAGATCTATGGGCCTGACAAGCCTGCTTGGTTAATCCAAGTACACTTAGCTAATCATATAAACTTCTAAATGTTGAGACTTGTAAAACTGTCAAGGTTTGATTGTGCATTCTGTCTTACATCCCTAGTTACTTTGTTCTCTAACTTAGAACATGAATTACCATCTTTTATATACTTATGTATTGAAAACTATGGAAATCTCACCAACATTATGTTGACATTTTATTTTTAATATGTTTCAGGAAACGCACAAGTTTAATTACCACCTTTGAAGCTTATTCACACAGAAGAATGGACCTAGTTAAATAAATGTATGAACTTGAATTATTTCTTATTTATGCATTGTTGATTTTGTTATTTGAGACTTATGCTTGTAATGTTACAATTGAAACTTATGATTATTATATTTGGATTTAATAATAGCGTTATGTGGTTGTGAACGATCTTAACTCTCACATCTCAATGTTTCCACCGTCAAGGTTGGGGTGTGACATTTCATCTGAGGTTAATAGGGAGGATTTTTTCACCCAATCCCTAGCTCAAACATCAGCACTGACTCGAGCTCCCATCACCACTACTCAACCTGAATCTTCCATCCAAGAACCCCCAAAGTCTAGCACTCCCAATGATGTCAAAGGAAAGAGGAAGATGACTGCGGAAGAGCTTCAGGAAGAAGCAAGGTTAGAAAAGCTTAAAAGAAAAGGTAGACTTCCAACTGGGAAGTTGCTAACTGCTAGTAACAAAGCAGCTGCAGCCAACTAGGAGGCTGTCAACAACAAAAGAAGAGTCGAAATCATTGACAGACTTGTCCACTTAGGAGCTGCGAATGAGGATGTACTCCTGATACCAATAGAGGAGTTAGTTGAGTTAGAAAAGGCAATTGTGCTGCAAAACCAGCAAAAGGAAGAAGCAACAAGGTTGGCCTTGGAGGAAGAAAGGATGAAAAAGAAAATAGAAGCTAATCAACAGCTTAGGAGGGAAAGGATAAACTTCCTAACCTCCAGGGGTTTCTCTCTAAAAGAATTGTCTCCACATAATAATGATACGATCTTATGGCTCTTCAACAAAGAGCAAGATCAAATGGAGAAAGAGAGAAAGAAAGCTGCTAAAGGAGAAGCTGAGGTTGAAGAAGAAGAAGGAAGAAGAAGCAGGACTCGCTGCTGCCAGAAAGATAGGTGAAAAGGCCAGGATGAAAGATTATCTCTGGGTTTATGGCTTCTTTGGTAGGCAGGTGGGTCCTATGTCTGAGAAGACCCTCCAGCAACATGTCATTGATATAAAGGCTGATATTCGCTTAGTGAAGAGGAAGGAGAAGTATAGAAGGGGACATGGAATGATCTTTGAACCAACCATTCAACCCCAACCACTAACCCAACCACAACCTGAACCAATTCATTTTCCATTCCCCATCAAGACTAAACCAACCACTGAATCTTACACACCTAAACCTACACCATCAACCTTACCAACTTCCTCACCTCAACCACCTAAACTACCCATCCTCCAACCCAAAATACTCTCCAGAACCCTAACACCACAACCTACTCAACAACCCCCAAACCATCCCCTCAGCCTTCCAAACATCTCTCCTTAGAGGAGGTTAAGGCAATCAAGACAAAGCCATCAACTGTACAACCCTGAGTGACATCTCTTGTGAGGAGGACTCTGTCAAACTGACTTATGTTGATGGATCCTTATGTTTCCTCACTAGAGATCAATTTCTTGATCTGCCCAGAGGAATATTAGACCAAACTGCAAAGCTCCTTGGCCTCAACTTAGATTCTCTGAATGAGGGAGAAAAGAAGCTAAGGAGAAGGCCGATGACTATGCTGAATATGAAAAAATGAGACAATGTACCAAGTCAACCCCTTATGCCAAGGAAGAAGTTTATCCAGTGTAGGTTCGAAGACTCTTCTCACAACTTTGCTGTTAAGAGAGAGAGAGTGGAGAGCTAAACATGCTAAATACCTCTATCTGTTACACTTAAGCAGATTTGATATTGCTGAGTTAGTAGAGAAGCCACTCTCCAACCCCTCCAACTCTGAAGTAGTTGCTCACATCAAAAATCACCTAGACAGTTTTCATCTAGCCGAGCTAACTGCTAGGACCAAGTTTGAAAAAGAGTTGAAACTGAGAGAGGAGGAGAAAAGGAAAGGATCAGCAACCAAAGGGAAATCCTTTCTTCAAATGGTTGAGGGTCCTGAACTTGAATCCACAGTTATGTAGGAGTATGACTATAACTCCCATCAATTAACTCTCTTCACGAGGCACAACAAAGGGTACATATCATTCAAAGTGACAGACTGGATCTCCGGTCTACATATGATTTGTAAGTTTTGAGAAGCAGGAACAAGTGACGTTTTGGTAGCATCAGCCTAGGGGAAGTTTGTTGGATCAAGAAGAAGGATGCTGCAACCAAAGCCAAATCACTTAGACTATTTTGGTATAACTAATAAAGGACTTCAGAAGCCAACTAACCTTCGGAAGACAGTACTATGAACTAGTGGACATAAGTATGGTCTCTGTGACATTCTACTGCAAACCTTTGTGATACTACAGGGTGTTTTCTCAAAAGCCATGTAGATGACCATACTTTATTCCACTATTCACCTTTATCACTTAGTACAGTTGCCAACTTTAGTTGATGACAAAAGTTAGTCATGGACATGTCATGACTACCATATCTTAGATAATACTTTATCTAAGATACCTTAACTTTAGCATGTAGTATATGCTTTAGTCGTAGGTTTCCAGCTGGTATTAAAGTATATCCGGATATTGGTAGTAGTATATATAGTTTCTCATTGTAACTCATGTAATATGCTTGTAAGAGTCTTATGATACTTTGAGTTGAGAAATAATATATAAAAGTACCTTGAAAATTATTTCTTTGTGTTCTTTGCTATTTATTATATTATTATCAATTCTTAGTAGAGACTCTGCTTAATCTGATCCGAGTGTAGTATAAATGAGTTTGAGAGAAATCCAAGTGTTAAGTGACAAAAATCGATCCTGCAACTAATTTTCATGAAAAATTATGCATTAGATATCTAGTACTCGAGGTTAATAAGTTGGTATTAGTATTCAACCTCCTTCTAGTACTTGATTATACTATTCTATGAGAACACCGAGCCTAGCTCAATGTTATAGCTATTCACTAAAATGCTATTATAGTCTACGACAATATCCAAAGTAATGAACCATAAAATATATGATGTTTGTGGAATGCCTATAATAATGTGTTAAAGTATGAATAGCAGAGAAAGAAAAGAAGACAAAGTGTAATTTTTAATATGATAACAGTTATAAAGAAGGATAAAGAATGGTAATAGTTATTAAAGAACATAAAGGGGTCAAAAATGCTAAAATTCACATGTGAAAGCTAAAGTTCAAAATTTTGTAAGCTAGATAGGAGTTTGCACTTGTTACATTCTCACACAATAAAGGAGACTTGCCTTGTGAATTTTCACATGCTGAAGGAGTTGTATGTTTTGCATAGTCAAATGATATGGGCTTTGCATTATGATTGCTCGCCATGATAGGAGTTATTTCATGTACATTTTATGATAAGGGCATTGCTTTGTGCTTGATTATCCTAACATGAGTTATATCCTCTGTATTCTCACCGCTAAATAAGCTTTATACTTGTACAAGCTTAATGATAAAGATAAAGATCGATATAGCTAAATTCAAAGCTAAAGTAAAGGTAATAAGAATGCTACAGTATGATACTTATTTGAAGTATTTGATGATAGACAAATCTAACGTAATAGTTAAAAATTAAGTATGAGATGTAGTAAAAGATGATCAATGAATGATATGCTAAAGTATTTGATAAAGTTAAATAAGTAGAACTCACTCAGCAACACTAGTTTTTTATGCACATTAGTTTGACATGTATGATAGTAATTGAAGAAAAATAAAAGCTTCAAATGTTAGTGGAGTTTCCTGGTTGATTCAAGAAAAGCATTCTGAAGAGATTTACATTTTTTATGAATTTAATTCTAAATTATGGACAATAGAAGGAGTTTCCTATATCTCTTTTGACACTTTCATATGCTTCCATTGAATCTTGACTTGTGTTGACCACTTTGTTTCTTAATTTACTTTCCTTGTGGTCTGGTATGCTACTAGTTCCTCCATGTAGTTTGTTTGTCATCAAGTTTGATATCATTAAGTGGAACAAGTTTGTTTTCCAACATGACATTTTCACAATGCCATAAATAAAAGCTGGATGAATTCCATGAAGCTGCTATAGCAGCTTTAATCTATGCTATTTCTTGACTTTTACTTTAATCCTAAAAAGGTCCAATTTATAATGGATTTAACTTTCCTTGATTATAAAAGTGGATGACACATTTCCATGGCGACACTTTTAGCATAACCTTGTCATTGACTTTGAATTCAACTCGTGATTGGCATTTTTAGCGTGTGACTTATGTCAATGTTTAGCAACTTTCATTGGTAATCTTTTCTACCTTTTTTGTTGTTGCTTTCATAATTTCTATACCTTCATGTCCCCTCTGACAACTATCACTGCAACATAAGAGTGCTGTGTAATTTCATTTGTTTATCATGTCTTACAAGGGCATTCTAATATATGTGTAACTACTATTTTTATATAAAAGTCTACAAATGCTAAAGTGATCATTCCAACTTCAAAGAAAGTCAATAATATATTTAGAAAGCATCTCTTCTAGTTTCTACATAGTCCTCTCTGATTATGTATCATCTGTGACTAATACATTATAATTATTTGTAGTGTGATACCCATGCATCATGAAGTATCTTTCTAACTTTGACACGAATAACATATCTTTGTCTGAAACTATGGACATGGGTAGCGCTTGATGTGTCACGTTCTCTTTGGTAAATAAATCATATAATAATTCCAACGTGTAAGATTCTTTATTGGTAGAAAATGAGCACTAATTTTTATATATTCCACTATTCCTATATTCTGCCAGAATCCTAGTTATGTGTGGTAGCTTGGCTATAAAATTCATAACAACATCCTCCCGTTTCCGCTTAGGTATTTTTGATGGTTAGATAGTCCTGTAGGGCTTTTGCTATTCTACTTTGACGTATAATCATGTTAGGCGCTTACCAACGTATTAGGTCGTGTTATATATCATTCCTTGCTATCAACAATCTTTCTTTTGGTCATAGTACATCTTTATGGCATAAGGATGAATAAAATAATAAGTGGTATGAGCCTTGTTGAGTATTTTTGTTCTAAGGTCTCATAAAGAGGAATCCACATGCATCCAAATCTATTTTTAACACCATTTGTAATTTCTTATTGATTCGAGACTTGCCATAACATTCTTTCCATGTTGACTTGCCCGTGGTTTAGTTTGATCTTCATGTATCTAGTTCATAATATTTTGAGTTACTATCAGCTAATAGGAACTCATTCCATATCAATTCACATCTTTCTTTTTTGCTCAATGCATCAGTTAAACACTAGTCTTCTCTAGGTGGTAGTAAATTTCAAAATCATAGTCTTTTCTTAGTATCAATTAGTGTCTTTGTCTCATGTTTAGGTCATTTTGTTTCAAGAGGTACTTTAATCTCATATGGTCTATGAAGATCATTCATTTGATATCATATATATCTCCATATTTTTAATGCAAATCATAAAAATCATAATAGTCGATACCCATGCTCGGCTCTAAACCCTGGCTGCACCACCATCCACTCAAGCTAACACTACCATATCTTTATAATTTAATGAAACTATATATCTAGAACACATTGCTTTCATTCCATTCAAGTTACTAGTGTAATATAATGGATTATTTTAAACATACCATTAGAGATTCTCAATACATAGCCCTAATAAAAAATACTATATATTAAATAATCTTCATGTGTACTCCTATTCTTGAATGTCCCTACGAACCACTTAGTTGTTACTTAAAAAAACATGAAAAAACGTATCAATTAAAAATAGTTAGTGTGTTTGTAGGTTTTTGACTTGATGAAATAATTAAATAAAAAGCATTAACTACCCAAAGAAGTATAAAAATAACTGCAATATACATGATGTAGCACCTCAAGAAAATGCTACACATAAAATAACAAACCTTAAATCTCTAGGGTTAGAAATGAAAATTTATAAAAAAATAGGGCTTTGATTCTAGCCACAAAATGTGACTAGTGGCTTTAATGATCTGTGTTGGAATAGTTAACAGAAAATGGAATTCTAATGGTATAGCAAAACACTATGTTATCCTTAGTGAACCCTTAGCAGTTTGCAACATGGTCACCAACCAATCCTTCGTGGATTGGCATGTGGCATGTTGATGAGAACTAGACGGATGACATGTGACATTCTTAAATGATATGTGTTCGGTGACTACGCAGTTTGCATCAATATGTGTCAACGTTTGAATGGTTTTTACACTTCATGGCTGCCGAAGATTGTTCAAGACCATGACCGTTATGCTTAACAATCCACGATGATGGGGTCCACTTGTTGGATTTTATGCCCAACACACATAGAACATTGATGTGGTTAGTACATTATGATCCAAGTCAGGTCATACCCAATAACAAGTTTAGCAAACACCAATAAATATTTAATTGATGATATGATCATGCAATTAAATAATTACACCATTTTAGAAAATGGGTTTTCTAAATAAATTGTATGTGAGATAGAACAACTTATAAGGATATTTTGTTCATGGACATTATTTGTAATATTATTTAAGTTGGTTAAATAACATCAAATAATAATAGTGTGTGTAAGTTATATAATTAAAAGGTTAATTACGTAACTCATAATATAACTAGTTAACAATTAAATGGGTGTATTAAAATGGGGGGAAACCCATTTTAAACCATACATTTCGGCTGCCCCTTTTAGGGCAATTTTGGTCTTTTGTTGTTTTCAAAATATACACCACATTCACTAATTACACACTCCAACTTTCTACTCTCTCTCATACATGCAAGAACCATTATCTTCTCTCATCTTTAAAGAAAAACAAGGCTGATTAAAGGGGTTTTCTGCAGCCACATTCTTGCATGTTTTGGTGTTAAAATCCAAGCAACAAGGTGTTTTGCTTGATGCTTGTTAGTATGCAAGCCTGAGGACATCTTATTTGGTTTTTTGGTCCTTCAAGAAGTTCATCCTCCTCTTCAAATCTCATGTTTTTTGGCAGCCTTTGGAAGGTAGTTTCATGGGTTCATTTTGGTTGTTATATTTTGCTTGAATGCTAGTTCTTTAACATATAAATTATCCTTATGTTCTTGGGTTTGTTGTTGACAAATAATATGCTTAAATTTCAGATCATAAAACATATTAATTAGTTTTTTTTCCGCTGCATTTTCTTGTTTAAATGTTTAAACAACTATGTTAATGGTCCAACAAACCTAACATTGGCATCTAGAGCCAGATATGTGGATGACTAACTTCTATTGTCCTTGTAAAATTTGTTTTATGGGGTTTTAACAACCTAATAGGGGCTGTTTTGTGATGATATAATGAATCCCCAATCTTTCAAGGTTATATCTTACATGCTTGTGATTAAACCTTGAAAGAAAGATGTCAAATGGTCGATTATTGTGTTTGGACAAAAACCATAGATTTTGGGTTTATGTTGGCTGAAAATTTAGGGTTAAATGGGAATTATTTCGGTTCTTGTATGTTGTATATGATGTTGCATATTAGTGCATAACCTAGCCTTGACCTTGTGTTGATTTGGTTTTGGATGAATGATTTGTTTTGGTTGATTTCATTCTTTATGGGTTGGAATATTTATTCTTTTGTTCTTGTATTTGGATGTAATTTATTTATTCATTCCATAGTGATGTAATAGATAGATTAAGTGTTTTTAACTTTATTAGAAAATTTGTAAATGGAGATGCACAAGTTGGAAGCACAAAAAGGAAGGAACGAAGAGAAGGACTTGAAGCATTTGTATGCAATTTCAAGTGGGGGTCTATGGAGATCTCATCTTTTGTGTTGTGTTCAACCCTTAGGAAAGACCAAATGACAACACTTGTAATGGCAAACAAGTGTTGTCAACTTAGTGGTTATGGTTATGCACTTGTGATTATTTGATTATGCTTGTTTGGTTGTTTGTTATATGATGGTTGTTTGATATTTGGATGTGTATAACAAACTAATTATCAAACAAAACAAGCTGAAAATTTATGATTCTTAATCATTAAGTGACTAATAAAGGGTTATTAAAAGGATTAATGATTTTAATAAAAAGGGGTTTTACCAAAAAGAGAACTATAGGATGCCATGTATTTGAAAGCATGCAAATACAAGGTACATAGATTTTTCATAACTAGAATTAATGAAAACTAAAATCCCTTTGGAAACAAGTTAAATACCATCTTTTTATATGACACTTGAGTCACTTGAGAACTATTTGTGAGATAAAGGTCACCTAACCACTTCTAGGGAACTTGTGTGTTTGAGGTGGGCTTAACATATTTGTGGGATAAAGGTCACCTAACCACTTGTATGTGTAAACTCACACGTGTGTGTTAGTAGGACGACTTGAATTAGAAACCATGTGCATAGGGTCACCGAAGCATGGCGTAAAATGGTGTTGATGGGATTTTACATGCCGACTAAACATAAGATATTTAACCGATCCCATAAAGTTATAAGTTGCAATAGGTTGCAATTGTCAAATGTTGACTACCTTGTTAATTTAAATAATTGGATAAAGGTCACCTAACCATCATTTAAATGTAACGCTAGATTCTAGATTTTACTTATTAATTGTCTATGAGACATGAAAAGGGTATTAACGATTAAAATGTAATTTTCTCAGAAACACTAATATGAACTTTGTAAATTTTATAGAAATGGCCGCAAACAACAATGCTACCACCCCGACCGTCCATACACTATCACTAAGAAGCATCTTAGAGAGGGATCGTCTTAACCATAATAACTTTATGGACTGGTTTCGAAAATTGAGAATTGTTCTCATGCAAGAGAAAAAGGCCTATGTCCTTGACGATCCCATTCCTGATCAACCCGACCCCGAGGATGTTGAGGCCTATAACGATTGGCTTCAATACAATAAGGATTCCATGCAGGTTTCCTGCCTCATGTTGGGAACTATGATTCCCGAACTCCAAAAGGACTTGGAGCATCATTGTAACACCCGGTTATTTTTAAAAAGGCAAGACATGGAGAATAAAAAGAAAGAAAAGCAAGAACACCCAAGTAGAAGGATTAAAAGTGTAAAAAGGACAAAAATCTTTCAAAGTTGGTGTAAAGGTGGGCATGGCCGCCCACCCTCACTTCACATCACCATTTTCTTCGGTTTTAGAGAGAGAGAGAGCAAAGGAGCTCTCGGCTGAAGAAAAAAAAGAAGAAGAGAAGTCGAATTCAAGTTAAGAATTCGTGGTTTTTAAATGTTTATGACGGGTTTTATCCCGGTTATATGTTTATGTGCTTATATGTTGTGTATGTGCTCGGGTGTGTGTGTTTGGTGTTGCTTTTAGGTGTTTGAACTCATTGCAAGCGGGTTAGAAAGGAAGAAACACCCAAGTTGCATCAGGTGAGTTCTAGACCCCGGTTTTTACTTGTTTTAAACTATCTTTGGGGCTGAAAATGTATTAAAACGATTTTCAAAGCTTACGTATGTTTACCCATATGTATTGTGCATGTTGGATGTTGATTCTTGAATGCTTATAGGTTATTCATGTTTAGAATAGCCATATTATGCTTAGAACAGATGGGTTTGATGATTGGGGTTGAAAACATCCTAGGAACATGTTTTACAGAAAGCTCATGCGCCTAGATAAGGCTCATACGCCTGAAAATGTTGTAGAAGGATTTAAGTATAATCCATGCACCTAAACAGTAGCTCATGCGCCTAAAAATTTGTCTTAGAAATGTTTTAAGTATAGCCCATACGCCTGAGCAGTGGTCCATGCGCCTTGAAATATTAGTCGGATGACTAAGTGTAGGGCCTTGCGCCCCAGTAATGCCCATGCGCCCAAGTGGCCCATGCGCATAAGTGTTCAAACGCCTGAATAGTACCCATCCACCTAGAATTGGGCTGGAATTGACTAAGTGTCCAGACGTCCAGGATTCCCCATGCACCTAGGCACTCATGCGCCTGCATAGTGCCCATGCGCCTGAAAGTCGCCCATGCGCCTAAGTGTTCCCCATGCGCCTGCATAGTGTCCATGCGGCTGCATAGTGCCCATAAGCCTAAGGACTTAGAATATTTTCTGATTTTTGGGGAAAAGGGTAATGTAAGCTTTGACTTGGGAGATTCCCGGGGGCTATGTAAGTTGACTTTTTGAAGCCATTTATGTTGATGTTTGATGTGCCCTGTATGATGTGATGATTATATGATATGTTCCTTGTTATGGCGTATGTTTATCTTTCCGTAGCTTTACGTGTTATGTTAATGAATGAAACGAAAGTATTATGTAACATAAAGTGAAAGATAATGAAAAAAGGAACATGATGAATGAATGTATGCATTAACGAACGAATGAACGTAAGAAGTCTTGCAAGCAAATGTATGGAGGTGCACACCCAATATAGGTGTTAGCTCAACGGTGTGCGGGTTAGCTACCTCGAAGGATGCACATTGGGGTCCAATCCTTGTGATCGACCATATGAATGGGATCCTTGCCGCTTGCCCTAGGTACTGGAGTCAGCTTCGTGCACAATGTTCGAGGTCTATGAAAGACCTCAGGCCCAGTTACCTGCTTCGTGCACAATGTTCAGGGTTAGACTTGTACAAACCGGTTTTTCGGCCCAAACCGGTTCGGGTGCCAAACCGAAACCGGTTTGGTCAAATTTGGTCAAAACCGGTTTGGCCCGAAACCGGTTCGGGTCCAAACCGGTTTCAAAACCAAAAATCCCAAACCTATCAAACCGGTTTGGGTCGGTTTGGAACCGGTTCGGGCCCAAACCGGT
>BJCM01235806.1:0-15767 GCA_018326385.1 Flaveria bidentis
TCAACAAATTCACAGTTCATTGATATAGCTAAGACAATTACAAGAGTAAGAAAGCAGTTAACAATTCTCAACAAACTCTCAACAACTCATTTGCAACTCTCTGAAAAATTTTATCTGAAAAATTGCATGCAATCCTCTTTTTAACTCTCTAGTCTAAGCTATTTATACTAGCAACCAAGGAACTAACAATTTACAAAACTAGTCCCTATACTAGTACACAATATAAAATATATACACAAAGACTAAATGTTAATCTTTCAAGGGTTCTAACACATTTAGATCCTCAAAATATGCCCATGCTATAATCTTTCTTAACACCTTAAGATGCTTCTTCACTTTGTTGAGCGTGGTGTAGGTACTCGGCTTTGGAGCAGTGCGTTGGGCTCGGTTCTCTGCAAAACAAGCCACCCACTCAGCCTTCTTTATTTCAACATTGACGTCCGAGGCTTGGGCTTGGCTTTTTGACTTCTCTGCCTCCTTCTCCATCGTATCCAGGCTATCATATGTACCACTGTTCAGAGTATCTCCAAAGTTAGGAACCACATTTCCGTCTCGATCAGTATATTCTGGATAATGCTGGGCTTTGACGTCTTCAATCTCTATTTCCTCCACATCATTAAGCTCTTCGTCACTAGCCACGCCAACGGTAGGGGCATCCTTAACAATTTCATCCGAATTTAGTGGAACATCTCCGCAAGTTGCTCATCAGTAAGGTCATGAATGATTTCTCCTTCTTCGGTAGTATAACTCAAGTATCATAGTGAATTGAGACTTTATTTGTTGTAGGAGAGCAACATCATACTCGTCTTGCTAAGATGGTTGATCTGCTTGATTTAAACATTTAACACAATAATCACTTGACAATAATCAAGATAGTTAAATATTAAATATATATAAACATTAAGTACATAAGTTTAATACACTAGATTTAAAAGTACATAAACATCTAAACATTACTTTTATCCTGAATCATGGGCTCTTCTATAGGCGGGGCTGAGGACGAGGCTCCCTAATCGTGCGACTTATTTGAGCACCTTTCTCTTGCTTGTGTGGCAGGCGATGGAGCCGCATTATCTCCTTCCTCATCATCTCCTCCCTCTTCCTCTTCGGCACCATCATCACCTCCTTTTTCTATCTCATCCTCATCATCCTCATCCTCTTCATCATCGTCATCACCACCATCCTCATCTCCCTCTCTGATCTTGAGAGGCTCATCTTTAGAGCCTTTGAGCCTCACCTCAAGATCCTGTATCCTGTGTATAGATGAGGTCTGCTGCTCATGAAGCTCAGCTATCTCTTGAGCCTGGGAGACCGTGAGCTCCATTAGCCAGCAGCTTAAGCACAATCCAGTTAAGATTGTCCAGCTGCTCCTCTAACCTAACTATAGGGAGAGAGGATCCAAAAGTTAGTGGGACATAAGATGAGGTCCCAGCTCTGTGGGTGGTGGTAGTGGTGGTGGATGTCATGTAGATGGGTGGTGGCATATGTATAGATGGTGGAGGGGTGGCTGTAGTAGTGGATGGTGGAGGTGTGGTAGTAATGGTGGGTGGAGTGGTAGTAGTGGAAGATAGAGTGGTAGTAGTGGAAGGTGGAGGTGTGGTAGTAATGGTGGGTGGAGTGGTAGTAGTGGTGGTGGATGAGGTAGTGGTGGTGGTAGCTGTGGTGGCAGTGGGGCTGAGCCATCCCTTTTTTCCTCGAACCCTTCAAGGAGGATGCTCCCCCTAGGATGCTGGGTTGGCCTGGGGTTTAGGTAGGATAAGTTGTATACTCCCCAGACTCGCCCGAGCGTCCACCAACCACCCGAATCCCTTGCTCGGTGGCAACCACCTTGCTACCCACCGTTCGAGTCAACGGCTTCTCATCCGACTCCTCCTCCTCATTAGGTCGGAAGTCCTTATGGAATCCTGCAGTCTCTGCTCCTCCTCAGGTGGATGATGGTGATGTCACATCAGTAGAGTGGCGCTAGATTGGGTGGGGCCAACATCTCCACCATCACCGCTATCATCATCATTAGAATCATCAGCGGGGAGCACAATCTGCTCAGTGTCTAAGTCACTATCATCATGGGGCCACTTCCTTCGAGCTGGTGCCACATAATCCGCACGGGCCAAATGCCCAAAAAGTCGCCTGACAGGGTGTTTCACCTGCTTTCCCCTATACACCTTCATCCTTCTGAATCTAATCCGACAGCTCATCGAAGCCTCCCTTCCTTGAGGCAATGCACTTATGCAGCACATGGGCTAAGTACTTAAATTGGGGGCACAGGTTGCTCTTGTTGAGCACGCCTGCATTGATATCCCCCGAGTACTTGGCCCGCAGAAAAACGCCTCCTACAATCAGTGAATGTAGTCGTGTAGGGGAGTCAGCATCATCCCCAAACTCCAAAACTATCATGAGATCATCCTCAGTGATCTCTATAGCCTCACCAAAAATGGAGCTCTTGATACAGTGCGGCTCTAAGGATCTGTCGATAATAGCGCTTTCCTAAAAAGCCTGCTGAACTAAACGGTACGGAGTGCACGGAGTCGATATAGCACGAAATATCCTCGATCTCCGCAAGAATGTAATAATACCCGAGAAATCAGCCGCATTTCGGGAGGTAAGATCCAAATGAGCACAAAGGTTATGCTTTGTGCTCATGGTCCAATGACTAGCCATCTGTTACACATAAATAAATGTTAGTGTGTTTCAATGAGTAACAATTTCATTCATTGGACTTGAAATTTTCTGTTTTGTTATGCGAATGAACTATACGACTGAGATCTAGTCGTGCGAATAAGCTCATACGTATGATAAAAATAGAAAAACACCAATCAAATCAACCCACTAATCAGTATATGATCTAAACTGACACCTCTATATCTTTCAAATTATTTTAGTTTGATACTTTTTCAGATACAATAAGGACAGTTGAAGGGTATACGGATATAATTGTGATGAGGCATTTTGAAAGTGGTGTTGCTAGAAGAGCAGCCTTGACAACTAATATTACAGTTATTAATGCTAGTGATGGACCTGGACAACATCCTACTCAGGTATGTTTTGGAAATCAAGAGATTTTTAATGAAAAAAATTGTTGTTACTTTTATTACGACAAACACCATAGGATACAATATTGATTTCAATCGTACATTCGTTTCAAAAGCAAATATAAAATTGAAAAATCGTTATGTAATTGTTGTTAAGAAATATATTGTACTTGTATTTTATTTGAAAATAAAAGCATAGGATATGAAGAATATAAGAAATGACATGTGTATGGATTTGGGAAGTTTCAAAAGGAATGTTACTTAAACCTGTCTAAGGGTGTGTTCATAAAAGTTGTGGGGGGAAAATTGAACATTGTACCAGTTATTAATGTTGAAATAAACGGTATGAAGTGCACGGAGTCGATATAGCACGAAGATCCTCAATCTCTGCAAGAATGTAATAATACCCGAGAAATCAGCCGCGTTCTGGGAGGTAAGATCCAGATGAGCACAAAGGTTATGCTTTGTGCTAATAGTCCAACGACTAGCCATCTGTTACACAATGTAAATAAACGTTAGTGTGTGTCAGTCAGTAACAATTTGATTCATTGGAATTGAAATCTTCTGTTCTGTTGTGCGAATGAACTGTGCGACTGAGATCTAGTTGTGCGAATAAGCTCATACATATGACTGAGCATGCGACTGGGCTTAGTCGTATGCTATCCCATGCATTTACACCAGTCATGCGACTGAACTCATATGCATGGTTCAGTCGTACGATTGAGCCATTCACCCAGCTCAGTCATGCGATTGAAGTTCATCAGGGTGTCCATTCGCTTGACATACTGTTTTTCCATTCAAATTAAAATTTTGAGCAAAACTTAATGTTTGACGTTGTGGTTTGGCTCATTTGTCTCGCAAATGACCGACATAACACCTAATAACCTTTATTTGTACAAAGTACACTTAGTTTTATTAGTTTCTTAGGCAAACTAAGTCTCGGTTAAGTTTAGGGCTTAAATTCAATCATTAGGGCATGAATTGATTGAACTTTGGAGTGAATAGCATCGCACACTACCTGGATAAACACTAGAAATCGTTAGATTACAACAATCAGTAGTCTAGAACAGTGAAAAGAAAATTGGGCAGCGTAATGGTACTTCGTGCGATAAAGTGAGCGATTGGGGTGAATGGTATTCTACGACCGACTCCCCCTGTATTTATACTAGGGTTTCTTCCTGTCGTGTGACTGAACCTAGTCGCATACTTGATTCGTGCGACTGAGGGTCAGTCGTGCGACAGGCACAGTCGATCACCTTCAGTCGTGCGACTAGGTGTCAGTCGTGCGACTGTCTCATTCGGTCACCTCCATTCATGCGATTGGTTCAATCTTATGATCCAATCTTGTGAGTTTACCCATGCTGATGGTCCAATCGCATGTCTGGGCCACACATGTGGTTTAGTTGGTCGATTGGGCTCATACGTATAGTCCAATCGTACGGCTGGTCCAGTCATGCAAATGGCTCATACTTATGATTTTGACTTTTTGACCATTTGACACTTAGCCCCTTTAACAATTGATAAAACATTTCAAGCATTCGATCATCTCAAACATGACCATTTTAACTTAGAGAACTTTTGATCACCTCAGATGTGATCCTTTTAACAATAAAAATATTTTGTCACCTCAGACGTGACCCTATTTACATTTGAAAACCCGTTTGTTCACCTCAGACGTTACCCTTTTAGTGAGTGATTCTCAGATTGAGTTTCGATGCGTAGTCCAACATTTACCTACTAACTTACTGAAATTAACTGAATTTAACAACTGGAAATAAAACAACACTAAAAACATATTTTTTGTAATTTTTGTGTGAGGTTAAAATCCTAAGATAATTATCTACCAGATTTTTCTTCCTGGATAGTATAGCATCTAGTTACTTTGATCATAACTGGAACGACTCATCATGGAATCATACAGGTTTATCAAATCATTTGGAACATTTTTACCAAAACCTTTTGGTGCTAGATTCTTGTTTTCATCGAGAGTCATTAGCAAGTCTAGGAAATCATACTAGTGCTACAAGATGCACACAGTGGTTTTGACTTTCAAGAGTTACAGCCACGATGATTGTCAGTATACTTGTCCTCTTAAATCCATACACAGAATTTTGACACACATTGGTGATGATTTAAGGTTTACTTATTTTATCCTCAGGTCAGTGCCACCACACAGTAGAGAGGCACACAACCTATCTTCTTGTTTGATCAATTATATTGTTTTTCCACAGATCGCACCAATAACATAGGTTATTAGCTTGATTGTTTTTTGCAATTTTCATGTGCTTTGCTCCTTTGTATGGTCATCAACACACATTTGTGGCGTTTATTTTGCTCGTCACCCCTTATTGGAACTTCATTGATTGTGTTAACCAGGGATAAGATGTTAACCCATAGCTTGTTGAACAAATTAGTTTGAACTTGAAATCACCAACGAGGTATACTTATCTATTGTGTTGAATCTGATTGGGTTGAGTAAGAGTAATATTCTTACTGTGAATCGACTATGGTAATCAAGTCAATGATTGAATGGCGGAAACAAGCAATCAAAGAACATTCAATGCAAGAAAAATACTCATAAATGCTTTTGTATTGAATAAATGAAAGTTGATTGATTACAGAGATATAATTACAACAAAAATTCTCTATGTCTATCAGCCGTCACCTTAGGCATGAGGTTATCGATTCTATTTATAGGCAGACAAGATGCTTTTACAAAATGACTAAACTACCCCTGAACTATTACATCAGAAACTAGTCTAAGTCTTGATCCGCATATTTGCTTGTTCATCCGCATTGACAAATATGGATGAGATAATCTTGATCAGCATTTCTTCACTTGATCATCCGCATTAGTATGTTGGTCATCCGGATTGGTTAATACGGATGAACAAATACTTATGCGCATTTCTTCGGTCATCCGCATTAGTCAATGCGGAGAGTAAAGTCTTGTCCGCATTAACATTTAGTCTTCCGCATTAGGAAATGCGGAAGAGTAACTTCTTGTCCGCATTAGCTTTCTGTCTTCCGCATTAGTGTTATGCGAAAGAGTAAATACTTGTCCGCATTAGTTCTTTTCCTTAGCAGAATTTCATCCACATTTCTTCTTGGACTTGAGGGATAATAGCAGAGCAATCATCAAATCACCCATTGAGTTGGCATGTATGATCCTTTTAGGGTGCAACAATACTCCCCCTAAGGATTATACAACCTAGTTTTCCTTAATGTATGGGAGGTGATTGATGTTGTGATGATTCAGCTGGGTCTTTTGATGGTGTAAAAGGTGTTGCTTGTCTTTGATCCAAAATTGCCTTGATCATGTTGACAAAATCTTAAGCATCTGACATTTTGTCCTTGCTTAGTACATGAATCTTCATTCTACTTATATCATGAATGGCTTCAATTGGTAGTTTCTTCAGAGAAATTGGTTCCCAAAGAGACACTGTTGATAGCCCATCTATGTGAATCAAGAGAGAACCATCTACATCAACTTCAAGTTTGACTATGTTGCCCAATTGTAAAGATGTCTTCATCTTCTTCCTTTTCTCCCTTTTAGCACTAATCTGATCATAAGCCATCTTTAATTGTTTGATACATTTTAGAAAGAAATGTAGATCTTCTTGACCCAATTTGTTTGATGTCTCTCTGAAGTGCCCCGTGTATATGTATTGAATGTATGATTGATCCAGTAGTCTCACTTTTAGCCACTGAATATTCTGATTTCAGCACCTTCTTTGCCTCCCCACTTCCTCTCAATCACCAATTCATAAATCTTCTCATCATAATAATCATTTGAAATTGGTGTTGAGGATCGTGTACTAGCTAACATTTTTCTTTTCAATGCTTCAGTAGGTTTCACTCTAAGTTCAGGAAACACTACTTCTTCAGCTGGTTTTGTCTGTTTCATTTCCAGAGGATTCTTGAATGTTTTGTCTTTGATCATACATGTTGCTTCCAAAGATTTGAAGTTGTTGGTTCTCTTGAACATTTTGAGTATTCCTTCAAATTCATATCCTCTAAACATGGAATTATGGTTTATCAGCTCCAGAGTGGCCAGTTCATTCAGGTCATGAATCTCAAGTGCATTTACCAGAGCAGAGTACTCTGTAAGAATTGCACAAGACTAGAGATCCTTTTAACCATAAACATATTCCATGCACTATCATACTTCCAGGCAATAATTTTCTGGTCTGTTTTTCCTTTTGGAGTAGATACTCCTCTGATCATCTCAGCAGTGGTCAATCCTTCCTAAAGTTTCAGTTGGGAGGGTTTAGCAAACCACTCTCGATATCTATGAATAACAGGTGCAAGATAGTCTTGATCTTTATGAGTAAGATTCATGTCATGTGTAGAAACTCTTGATCTTGGCTTCTTATTGAGCACTTCTTCTTCTAACTGCTTTAACTTTTCTTTGTTATCATTTATCAACTTAAGCGTAGCAGCTCTTAGTGAATTAGTCTTCATGTTTCCCCATTTTCTTTTGGTGAAGCCTTGACTGGTGAGGTAATCCTTCATTTGCTTATCAGTCATACTATAAGGATCAGGAAATAGTGGCTCACGAATTGGGGAGGATTTCTTCATTGAAGACAGCTAGGGTAGGGGAGCCTATCTTGGTAATGGTCTTTCATACTCAGTTGGTTTCTTCATAGAAGATCCTTTATGCACAGGAGCATCTTTGGTGATTGATTTTTCATACTCTGTTTCAATAGTTGGATCAAGCAGCCTTTTCACTTTATCTTCCTCCTCCTTCATTCCTTCATATGTCATTCCAAATACTTCATCTAGATCATACCCTTGATTGATCAGAAACATAGATTTGATTATTAAGTCATCAGTTTGGGCTTTTGACACCATTTCTTCCACTGCCTGTTCTTTTTGCATAGGACTGTCCATGTGAACATCCTTTTTAGTATAATATCCACCAGTTATCTCTCCTTCTTTTAGATCAATAATAACATATTGTTTCTTTAACTGAGCTTCAGCCTGCTCATGTTCTTCAAGAAATTCAGCAATGGCTGCTAGGCTTTTTGGATCATCTTTCTTCTTCTTGACACTTTGTTCTTCAATTATTGGTCTTTTACCCTTAGCTTTTTCAGCTAGATATTTTCTCTTTCTTGAATATGTTTGAAGTTGTGGACTTGAAGTTTCACCCTTTCAATCACTTCAGACACTTTCTTGGGTGTGGTTTGTTCTTGTTCATTCACATTTATTTCCTCTTTTTCATTTTCTGATTCCTTTTCTTTTTCTCTTTCTTGTTCACACATTTCTCTTATCTTTTCTTTTTGTTCTTCAGTTAATAACACAGCTGGGACAATCTGCATGCTCAGCTCTTTCTCCAAAGGAACTGGAGATTTGGGGATGAATACAATGGGATCAGAATCAATCTTTTGATTGTTTACAAATTCCTAAAAGTCATTATCCACATTGAATTTTTCAGAAGTGAAGCTGTCTAAAGTAATAAAAGTTCCTCAAACTTAGATTTCTCAGTGTGATCAGCATAGGTTTTTCTAGAGTATATCACCATTTCTAGACTCTGTTCCTCATGCTTTGTTTGACTTGTATCACCTTCATGTTCTTCATTGTCATAAACAGACTTATTATCATCATTATCAGCCTTTTCTTCTTTTTCATCATCAACCTTTTCTTGTTCATCTTTCTTATCATCATCCACTTGACTTCTTTGAATCTCAATTATCATTTCAAGTCAGAGATCCTTCTATTTTTTTCTATCAATTTCTTTTTCAAGATTAGAAATGATCTCAGATTGTAAACCGTAATCTCGTATTTGTTGTTGAATCCAGATGATCTGTGAACAACAACTTGTAGCAGCAACATATTCAGCTTCACAGGTTGACAGAGCAACTGATGTCTGCTTCTTACACTACCAGGTGACAAATCTTCTCCCAAAGAATTGACATCCCGCTGATGTTGACTAGTAGTTCATTTTGCAGCCGCGATAATTCGAGTCACTGTACGCTGTAAGTTGAAAGTCATTGTCATGAGGATACCACAATCGAAGTGTTGGAGTACCCTTCAGATAACGGAATATCCTTTTGATGCCTATGAGATGGTTTACTTTAGGTTTTGACTGATATCTGGAGTAGAGACACGTCGCGTACATGATATCAGGTCTTGAGGCAGTGAGGTACATGAGGGGTTTCATCATTCCTTGGTACATAGTGGCATCCACTAGATCACCATTTTCGTCGGGTGCAACGTCATGGTTTGTAGCAAGTGGAGTCTCAACTGCGGAAGCATCCTCCATATCAAACCGACATAGAATATCACCTACATACTTGGTCTGATTTAGAAATATTCTCTTTGGTATCTAATCCACCTGTAACCCGAGAAAGAACTTCATCTCTCCCATGGCACTCATCTCAAACTCAACTTTCATTACTGCTACAAATTCTTTACATAGTTCTTCATTTTTGAAACCGAAGATTATGTCATCAACATAAATTTGAACAAGTAGTAAGTCACCATCCTTTTCTTTGATGAACAGTGTACAGTCAATCACTCCTCTGCGAAATCCGTGTTTCACAAGATGAGTCGAGAGCTTTTCATACCATGCTCTTGGGGCTTGATAGAGCCCGTAGAGAGCCTTGTCTAGTTTGTAAACTCTGTCCTGCTGATATGGATCCTTAAATCCTTCGGGTTGACTGGCATACACTGTCTCCTGGATTTCACCACGAAGAAATGCACTCTTTACATCCAGTTGATAGACTTTGATCTTCATGTAAGATGCATAGGCTAGGAAGATACGGATTGCTTCCATTCTTACCACTGGTGCAAAGACTTCATTGTAATCAATCCCCTCGACTTGTCGAAATCCTTGAACTACAAGTCGAGCCTTATTTCTTATAATGACTCCTTGGTCATCTTTCTTGCATTTCAAGACCCATTTGGTGCCAATGACCTTAGCACCTTTAGGTCTATCCACAGTGTCCATACACCTAACTTCTTGAACTGAAGAAGTTCTTATTGCATGGCACTCACCCATGCCTCATCATTCAGGACTTCACTGACATATTTTGGATCAAATTGAGACACAAAACATCGATACGCACCATCATGAAGATACCCCTTTTCCATCATTGAGGCATAATCAGCTGAGTATAGCTAATTTCTTGTCTGAACTCCTGATCTTACATGTCTAATGACATTCTCCAGAGGATGATAAACATGTAAGCGTAATCCAGGAGTAGTAGGAACTACTACCTTATTGTCCAGATTGTGAACATCAGGTTCGGTATCTAAGGCAGTGGGGGTGTGAGGTTCCGAAGTGTTAGAGGCATCAATATCAGATGCTTGTGTACTTGCAGTAATATGAACCTATTCCGTCTAATCCACCGAATCATTCTCCACATCTTCTTCATCAGAGGAAGAGTCACTTACTTCTAGTGCTCCCCCTGAATGACTAGAAGATTCAACTTGTGAACCTAATGTTGTTGAGTCTTGTGACGGTGTGTTTTGGTTGCCAATTCATCTTTAGGAGGAGAGAGAAGGATGTTGAAGAACTTAATGAATCCATCATAGTCGAAGAAGAACGCGGGTCCTTTGCCAGCAAGGGGGGTGGTGTATCTCTGAACGTCGAATTTGCACCACACTTCGACTTGACCCGTTGAGTTGTTGTAAACTCTCTTATTCGGTATGTTGTATCCTAGAGAAATTTCTTCTTCAACCTTCTCGCTGAACTTCCCTGACTGAGTTTTCGTTAGAAGAGTACATGGTGCTCCAAATGGTTTGAGGTACTCTAGATTAGGTTTACGTCGTTGCAATAATTCGTAACACGTTTTACCATGACGCTTGACCACGAGGACTTGATTTAAGGTGTAACAAGCATTGGCCAATGCCTCATTCCAGAATTCAATGGGTAGTTTCGATTCTACTAGCATTGTCCGGGATGTCTCTATCAGGCTGCGATTCTTTCTCTTAGCAACTGCGTTCATTTGAGGAGTGTAGGCAGAGGTGAACTGGTGTACAATTCCTTTTTCTTTGAAGAATGCCTCCATCCATTGATTCTTGAACTCGGTACCGTTGTCTGATCGAACTTGTCTTACCTTCAGCTTGTAGAGTGACTCCAATGTAGTTTCAAGTTCTTTGAATGATTCAAATGTCTCTGATTTGGATTTCAGAAACATCACCCAAGAGAATCTTGAGTAATCATCTGTAACTACATAGCAGTACAAGTCGCCAACAATGCTCCTCGTACTGACTGGACCAAACAAATCCATGTGAAGAAGCTCAAGAGGCAACTCAATGGAATTTACTTTCTTAGCCTTATGAGCCTTCTTGGTTTGTTTGCCTTTCTTACAAGCGACACAGAATTTCAGTAGTTGGAAGTTCTTAACGTTTACCCCATGCACTAGATCATTTTGGATCAAGTGATTCATCTTCTGGGGATTTATGTGTCCCATTCTCCTATGCCAGGAGATGGAGTCTTTCTCTATTGCCTTTGACAAGAAGCATTAGACTTGATGATCAGTTGTGGAGCCCTCTGATAGATCCAAAACATATAAATCATTATATCTTGAAGCTGACATCAAAACTTGGTCTTCCGGGATTACATAATCCTTCTTCAACACATAGCACTTCTTGTTGTCAAAGACTACCTTAAAGCCTTTGTCACAAATTTGGGATACAGAAAGTAAGTTATTTTGAAGTTGTTCGACATAGTTTACCTTATCAAACTTCACTTTCTGGATTCCCACTTCCCCTTGAGTTATGATGTAGCCTCCTTTATTTCCAACAAACGAAACATGTCCTCCTTTAATTTGTTTGACGTTTGAAAGGAGTGACAAGTTCCCAGTCTTGTGCCTTGATGCTTCGCTATCAATAGTCGAAGTATTTGTAGAGGCACTATAGCAAACACCCTGCACATTTAAAATAAATGATTAGTTTAAGTTAGGGAACCAAGCCTTAAAAGGCTTGGGTGACCCAGAGGCATCACACATCATAAATTCTACCCAGTGTCCATTAGAGGGTGAGGGCAGGTCTATTTTTTTCTTGTTCTCATTATCACACACTGTATTTGACTTTTCTTTCCATAAGCGAGTTTTGTGTAAGGCATGTTTATGATAAACAGACGACTGGCTTACAGTTTGAACTTTATGTTCGCTAATCCTTTTTGGTGGAGTAATAGAACTCCGTTTCAAAGAACTTGGTTTAGTGTCATGAAGTTCAACTTTCTTCCTTGGTGTCTGATAGTAAGGACAATGAGAAACGATGTGTCCATACATTCCACAGTTGTAGCATGATCTACTTTCTATACGTTGGTGGAACTATTTCTGTGGGGACGTGTATGACACAGGTGTGACTTTAGTCTTTATTAGTTTTGTAACTTCTTGTTTAGATGTTTTATCTTCTTCAACAAAATTAATTGTTTGAACCTTTTTAACATCTTTACCCTTTTGTTTATTTGGACTTAGACATGAAGCATGTGTTTGGTTAACTTGTTTGGTCTTTTTAGGTTCAGAATTAGACATGGTTGAACCTAACTTTACCTTAACATTCTCAAATTGCTCATCCAAATTAATGATAGGCATTTTACCTTTTAACTTTAAAGTGGTCTCCTTCTGTTTAGGGTAGATTCCTCCGATTTACTCGTGGAATCTGTATCACTAACTAGAGGAGTGGACACCACATGATCCTTGACAAGGTTGTTATTTACTGGTTTACATTTAGCGTTTAACACTTTCTCATATGGTGGTGGTACCACTTTATATCCCAAACCCTACCCATTGTTTTGTTCTCTCACTAAGTGTTGTACTATATGAGAAGAACTTGTCCAACTGTGTAGTTTTTGTTTTAATGAGTTTACTTCGGCTTCCAAAACTACTTTAGCTTTCTTAGTTTCTTCTAGGGAGTTTAAATAGAACTTTATGTCATTTGCTTGGTTAAAAGCAACAACTTTGGTTTCCCTTAGTTGTTTATTTAAAAGCTCTATTTTCTCTTTATAATTGTGCTCATTTTGTTTTAAAATTCGGTTAGCCTCTATGCACAGTTGCAAGTCATTTACTAAGCTATCATTATGATCTAATAACCGAGTAAATTTTGAATCTATGCTATCTTTAAATTTATTACATTTAGAACAAGCATGATTATCAAAAAGTTGGTCTGTGGAACTTACCTGAGAAGGTTCGGTTGAATTAGCAATCATCGCAAAGTTTGACTGTTCGGGTGCTAGTGATTCTAAACATGTTGTGTTGGTACCTTCTTCATTTAGGTGATTGAGCACAGTAGAAGTATCTTCATGATCCGACATTACTAGTTCAACTGCTATATCACCCTCGCTCGCAGTGTCATCATCCAAAACTTCAACATTTGCAATGTCGGACTCACCCGAGGAAACAAAACGAAAGGTCCAATCTTGACCTTCATCATCTTGTGCAGTCAAATCCTTAGGATCTTTGCTTGATGATGCAGCTTCACTTGTGGGTTTTTCTTTACGGTTGAATGATGAGAAAGGATTACCGTTACCTGTCTTCTTGGGCTTCACACACTCACGTTTGAAGTGCCCCTTTTCTCCATAGTTGAAACAGGTAACTTTGGTTTTGTCGAAATCAAAGGTTGTATCCTTTGAAGCTATCAAGTTATGTCCGGTCTTCTTCACAAACTTCTTGGCTCTTCGAACAACACTTGCTAACGCCAACATGATGTCCATTCTTTCCAATTCATTCTCATCCACCTGCTCATAATCCTCATCAGCCTGGTGGCAATTTCCGATCTTTCCAGCAGCAAGACCATCATAAGAATGAACAACCGCAGCTAAGAGGTCCATATGCTCCTTTTCAACCTTCATAGTGATATTCCTGAGATTCTTGGTCTTCAAATTCGTAGCATTTGATTCAGGTACTATATATTCGGTGCTAGACGACCTTGATGTTTCAGATCCTGAAGTAGAGCCTTGCGGAGGAGTCGTTGAACTTGACACAAATGCGGTTTGGAGTCCCACTTCTCTGGCAGACTGTCGGCAAAGCTTGATAGCTTATCTTCCATTGAAGTTGTAACCCATGAGTGTGCAACACACTCATTAAATAGTAGAATTGGTCCATGACATCATCCAAGATCTCCTTACCCATCGATGAGAAGTTATCGAATTCCTTCTTCAAAGCCTTAGCCTTTAAAGCTTTTAACGATGCATTCCCATCGTATCGTTTTTCCAGAGCCTCCCATAATTTCTTTGCCTGTTTATTCTTAGAAAATTGGTGGAATATATCCTTAGGTATCAACTGAGTTAACATGGCATATACCTTCTTCTCAGCATTATACTTTACCTTATTGCTATTAGTCATGCCGCCTAGAGTAAGTTTGATGTCATCTGAACCAACCGGCATACTATAACCAGTCTCAATTGATTCCCACAAATTGGGATCAACACCATTTAGGTAAATTTCAAACCTTTGCTTCCATTGTGGGTAATCATATAACGTGATAAGCTTAGGCGGCTTATTGTGATTCCCAATCTCATTTTCCAAAAGTAACAAGTTCTGGATACGCGAGTCCCTACCTGTAGTAAACACTGATGGCTGATCTTACATTTCTTTATACTTAGAAAGTTTGAACACAACTATTTCACTGGTGCAAATGGAGATGATGTGATTGGGTTAATTGTGCGAATGGACTAATGCGGATGAATCAATTGTGCGATTGAATCAATGCGGATGAGTCAATCGTGCGATTGAGCAGATGCGGATGAACTATGCGAATGGGGTATTCAGTCGTAGGAAAGGATGAGCGACTGAGTTCAATCGTGCGTATGGGAGGTACGATTGAGTTCGGTCGTGCGATTAAGCCAATCGTGCGACTGAGGCTGTTGGATTTGAATATTCAAAGATTTTTCATACTTTGACACCAAAATACGATTTTTCACAAACCCTAATCTGCCGTGAGCCGAAAAACGTGAACCTTTAGATCTGGAGACACTGAAAACACTGTTTTTACCAAAAAGATGATGTTTTTGAATGAAAAACGTGATCTTTACACCAAAAACGATTGAATCACACGCAAAATCACGAGCCAAAGCTCTAATACCACTTGTTAGGACCGTTTAGGTACGGCGTACTAACTGATTTTGCGCGTATACCAACTCAAATAGTGTGTAATCCTATTCGATTTGCGATCCAATCAGGGAGAACATAGTTAAGATCAATCTAACGATTAATGAAATGTTATGAATGATTAGAACGCGATCAACTGTGATCTATGAACTTGGAACAAGTGTTCTTGAGTCTCTAGACGGCTAGGGTATGATTATGTGCGTAGGTATTTGAATTGTTTTATTTTTCCACGAATTAAGTGGTATTTATAGGTTAGGGTTTTCCATTGGTATGACTGAACCATTAGCCTGATTCATTCGTGCCACTAAAGCATGCGTTTAATCCATCCGCACGACTTAAGGTCCAGTCATGCGACTGAGTCAATCTTATGTCACAATCGTGCAACTGATCCAGTCTCCTGGTTTAGTCGGGCGACTGGTCCATTAGAATGAAGTATTCATGCGTATGGTCTGTACTCATGGTCTATTCGCATGAGAACTTCACACGATTAAGTTTCAACATGTTTCTCAACCATTATTGACTAAGAACTATGTAAACAACCACAAACCTATATAGTTAGTTCAATATGTGTTATCACACAATAAACAATGAAATATTAAACATTATAAGCATCAACAACACATTTCATTTCATTCATACCCATTCAATTACATATATGTAAGACATGAAAGACATT
>BJCM01235809.1:0-26887 GCA_018326385.1 Flaveria bidentis
TATTGACTTTAAAAACTATTTTTGGTTTAATTTTATATTATATTCTTCTACTACCTCATATTAACTCTTTTAATTTTTAAAGTATGTCTTTTTTGTCATTTTACAACAACGTTTTAGTTTATAAGCTAATCCAAACATATTTTTTTAAAACTCCTTTTCAAAAGTCATAAGTTATTAAGTTTTTTTGTAAAAGGTATTTTCAATCAAAATAAGTAATTCCAAACATGCCCTAAGTGTGGTCTTTTAATTTTTGCTATTTCTTGCCTTAGTTGTGTTCTTAGCCATGTGGACACTTCATCACATTGAACATCTATGGGCTTGTTTAGAATATTTTTGTATTTAATTTTAATCTGCAATTCCACATTTGGCAGAATAAATATTGTTTGAAAACATGTTACGGTTACACTTTGGTTTATTTTCTATAAAAAAGTTTATCATTTTAAGGTGGCAACTAATTATGTTGGTATAAATTGATTTGTGTATGTTAGTGTCAAATGGTGCTCTTTAATTTTGGAATTCAAACCGGTGAAACCTTGCGCTTTGACCCACCACGAAGCGCGTGTAACATTTGCTAACCTTTGAACATTCTTTTGTTTGATGCTTAAAGAACAGTAGTAACCATTCCTATGTTGCTCGTATTTTGATGTTAATAACACTCGGATGATGTAAATAGCAACACGTCATAGCATGATCGTGTTTGATGCAGTCGAAAACATAAAGATAGTTAATTGAACATGTTGATTCACGAGAATACCAGGAACAATTCTTCTAACTATCGTTGATTCACAAAGAATACCGATAATCAGGGTTTACACTAACACACACTATGATAATGAGAAAAACAATTTTTTATCATAAACTTCAATAATATTTCATCCATCCCTTACAACCATATAAAGAAACAAAACTAAAGTCGAATGGGCCACAAAACATAAATGGGCCAAAAACTGGGCCAAACGTACAGTCCAACAAAATGTTAAAATAAAACAAAAATTGAAATAACTAATAAAATAAGCCGTTTTTAGGCTGAAACGATGACCCAAACCGCCTACGGCTGTTTGTGAAAACGTGCTCTTTGGTCCAACGTTTGTTTTGACTGGTCCCGGGCCCAAAACGGAGACTTCTAGCCTAAATTATGGCCATTTCAGTGAAACCCTTTTGATAAATGATTTTGGGCCTCAAAAAAAGCTAAAGCTTGCTTATCCACACTTGGGTCCACATCAGTGTTCGTGTTGATCTAAGTTAAATGGTTAAACTAACAAAACTTTTGCTTGATTTCCCTAAACCACAAGGATGTTGGCCATCTCGTAATAGTTTAAACTACGTAGTGAGAGTTGTAGCATCCCTGCTTCATATCTTCATACGGGTAGTCCACCATTTACCACCTTGTAGTGTACAACATTAATCAACTCACTAACATACAACGACCCCACAGCAAAGCTCGGGCTCAAACACTAGTATATATATATATGTGTGTGTGTGTATAGGGGTATAGTTCTAATGTTAATCTTGAGTTTTCGTGTTAACTATTAACTTTTATTAGACCATAGATTGGGTTTCCTATTATCTCATCCACTGGCCAAAAGATTTTCTGAATAAAACAAAAGTAATAAGTCTGAAATGTAAAGGTATAAACGTATTATAGTAAATTTACCCTATAAACAACCTGCAACACATCATTTCAACTGCAGGCAAACATCTTTTCTTTATTTCAAACATTCTAAAAAACATCTATAATTATAAGCAACTTCTTGGTCTAAAGCATCCCTTTTTCAAACCATGTTCATTCGAAATAAAAAAAATTTCATGTTGATGCTTTTGAAAATAATCCTAGATTTTTTTTACTTCGCTAGTGCTCCTTAAGTGTTCATTATTGTACATTTTCCTTGGTGTAGGGGATTTAGGCGAAGATCAGGGTGTTCTTTTGCATGCTGCATTATCTTTTATTTTTCTTCTTGCTTCTTGCTTCGAAAGAGGTAAATTTATATGGAAAAAGAGTTCCTGGTATATTCTATTAAACTCTAACATAATTCTAAACTTTTTTATCGCTTTGACAAATTTTCAAGGTTTCGTACATTTCAATGGTGTATTTTTTTACAAGGGCTAAATGTGCTTTGATAGTTTTTAAAATTATGGTTTAGCTATAGTGGTGTAAATACCTTTCAACGGGAGAATTTTTTTTAGGAAAATATCACAAAACAGTAATTAAGTATTCTAATTAGGTCACTTATGTATATTGCTTAAATTGAATCACCAAATCATCATATCGATTCATCACAGGATTTTTTTTGTGTCATAAAATAAAAGAGTAGAAGATTTGGAGGTTGGGGTTTTCAATAGATGTATTTATATTAAATAATAAAAAATACCTAACATCCACATCATCACTCCACACTTCACGTCAAAAAAAAAGAAATAAGTATTTCCTAATTGAAACAAAAAGAAAAAATATGCTAAAACATATGTTTAAACCTTTAAGTAAAATAAAAATGAAAGCTAAGTGACTTAATTGGAATAATTGAAATACTCTCGAAACTTGGTTATTATTTCGTAAAGTTATTCAAGGGTTTTAGTTGATTTTGTTTTAGCAATTATGCTTTCATTGGTGTAATGTATGTTATGTTACAACTTTTTTAATTATAACAATTACATTGGTGTAAACAGGGATGGTTTCTGATTTTGTATGCATACTATGTTTCAGTGGTTTGAAATCCCTTTCATTGGTGTAATTATTTTTACAAGGTTTTTAAGTTGATTTAATTTTTTTAGAAGTGCTCTTTTGAGTTTGTGTAGAAGGCCCTTCTTTGAACTTGGGATTAAAGGTTTTAGGTTATAAGTGCCCTTTTGACTTTTGAGTGTTGTAATGCGTAGAAGTGCCCTTTTGGGTGTTGAAATGTGTAGAAGGTTTAAATTGAAAAGGTCCATCTTTTAGCTTGAAATTAACAAAAGAGGTAAAATAGCACAAAGTATAATATGTATCAATTTTTACTACAATAAAATACTTTTTACTACAATAACATACTTTCTTACAATGTGTAACATCGTTAATACGTTTGCAATACATGTAATTAGAATTATATTACTCAAATTCTTAAATTAATAGAGAAATTACCATGTAATGTAAATTTGAGTTAGGTGGGCAGGGCACACCTCTCTTTTTTTGTCGGTAGTATTAAATTTTAATCAATTAATGTAAATTTTTGGTACGATAGTGTCAATTTTTTATATAAATATTGAGTTCGTCTCCCCTAAATAAAATTAATTTCGCACTCGCCCCCATATGAAGACGTTCAAACTCCGCCATTGTGTGCCTGCACCGAACGGCAACACAACAACATCTTCCCTAGCAAAACAGTAGATCACAATACCAGTTGTATAGTTCTAGAAACACCATTTCACCCTCACCCAACCCAACAACACAATAGATACTTGAGCCAATTTATCATCAGAACCGATAATTAAGTTGCTCAATCATCTCCACAAACTCTTTAATTTTCACCCAACCAAGCACCACCACGTGGAACGCTAACACCGTCTCTTGTGCATCATCGTCTTCTCCGTCTAGTTAAGCCCAATCTTGATTGTCTAATATAAATTGTTCTTCGTGTTGTAGTGGGGAGCGTAAAACTGTGTCCAATAGCACCAGTTTCATACCATCATTACTGACCATCAATACCGAAAAAACTCGTATTGGAAAAAAAGAGAAAAATAAAACTGAACTGAAAGTATATTTAAAAACGCTGAATGCCGCACGTGAAACGTAAAACATAAAGAATCAAAACTAAGTCGATCTAAGAACCGCGCGTTGTGATGGAACCATTAAACGAAAAAAATATATGTAAAAACATTGTGACGTGTTAACTCGTAAAATTTAAACAAAACGTAAAATGAAAAGGTTTAAAAAAATAAAAAGCATAGGGAACCAAAGTTGAAAGTGGAGAATTATAAAGGTTAAATTGTAGAAGATTTAAAAGTATTAGGGTTAAAAGTAATAAAATTAAAAAAAACAGAAATAAAAAACAAAAAAACAAAAGTGAGTACAACCCACTAAAGCTTAGGTACAACTCATAATTCATAATCCATTTGGTAACTAGTATTATATATAATTACACGATTGGTCTTGTGCTTTACCCATATTACAATATTGGTCCCAACTTTTGAGAAATTACAAGTTTGATTCTTACTGTTTGCTAAACTGTAACACGATTGGTCCATGGAGTGGATGGCCGTTTGACCAGTCTGGGTTTGTGTAATAGTCTTTGACCAAGTATTTTATGAAATAACCATACTATCGCCACATGGCGATACAGAACCATGCATATCGCCCTATTTTATTTAAACCAAGCGAGACGCCGACGATATATTATGGTTAGGGTATCGCCTGACCCGACGATACGCAAAACCATCCATCTTGACCATCTCAAAAAAGGCCCACTTGAAGCAGCCCCACACCAAGTAGAATTTAATTTAAAACAGGCCTTATGCAATCCAAACCCAAAACGAAGTCCAGCCCGTGTTACATTTTATTTTAAAACGGGATACTCCAAATCCAAAAACAGACGCAACCCGTTATACATTTTATTTTATAATTTTCAATAAGAACAAAAAAATAAAGCCCAACCCAAAAAAATGGTCCTTACAAGCCCAAGGTTGCTGCACCAGGAGGAAATGGTTCCATGATCGAGAAGGCCGTTGAAGACTACTATGATGAAGATTGGAAGAAGATGGACATAGACAGCAATGCTATGACGGCTCTCATGACTGCTATACCCAACTCCATCATGGTGGGGCTTGAGCATTGCAAGTCAACCAAAGAGCTGTTTGATGCATTGTCCCAAATGTACTCTAACTCCAATGATTCCAAGAAAGATTCACTCAAGTAGCAGTTTGAGAACTTTACCTATATTGCTGGAGAGACCCTTAGCTAATAATACTTCAAGTACATTAATCTTATTGCTTCCCTTCAGTCTATGGGAGTTGCCATTGACTTGAGAGACCTCTTAAGGAAATTTATGAGTGCACTCCCAAATGAGTGGACGTTCTACTGTGTCTCCATCAAAAGGACAGAGAATCTAAACTCCCTCACCATGACTGAACTATACGACATTCTTGATGGATACCGTGTAGAGATGGAAAACAAGAGAGGCCATCCGATGAGCAGACCCTCAAGCCTTCCTACTAGCAATGCTTTAGTGGTTGCTGAAGGCTTAGGACCCAACCAACCTCAGCAGTACCTGACTTACTCTCAGCAACCATCCTGTTCTTCAGGACCCTACATCACATTTCTTGAGAATCCTAGGTCTCAACAGGCTCAGCAAGGTTCTTTCCAGGACAGCTGTGCCTTTGTCTCAGGAAGTGGGTACTCTGGTGATCATTAGTTCTGCTTAAATGATCTAGAGTGCTATAGCCCTGATGATGTGAAATACGTTGACATAGTCCAAAAAATGGCTTTGCTTACCTATAGAGCAAAGTTCTTCAAGAGAACTGGAAGGAAATTCCCTCAAAACCCAGCTAGCAGCAAGTTTGAGTTTGACAAAACCAAGGCAAAGTGTTACAACTGTAACCAACTTGGTCATTTTGCTAGGGAATGCAAGGCTCCCAAGTCAAATCCGGGAACCTCTCATGCATTCTCACATGCCTCTACACCAAAAGCCCCTGAGAAGTCAACTGAAACAGCTGTTGTAGCTTAAGAAGTTGTCTGGAGCTTTATGGTACGAGATGTGACTCTTGCTCAAGCACTCATGGCTAGAACAGATGACAACAAGGTATATGAACCTCTCTGTACTCTAGCTTGTATTGTTAAGGTAAAACTATATCAAGAATATAATATGGAGATTCAATATGATATTGAGTCTTTAATATTTTAAAATCTTACTTTAAAAGAGCTGAATCTGACTACCAAAGAAAAATTAAAGAGTTAGAGAAAATTATGTCTCTTTTAAAATATAAACACACAAATTACAAGACTCAAATAAAGGATTTAATATCAAAATTGTCTGAGGCTCAAGCCCAGCTTGTCACAACTAAGGCTCAAGCTAGGAAGCATGCTATCTCAGAGCAAAACTTCCAAGCCATCCTTGCATCTTCATCTCACTCAAAACTTTGTTATCAAAACAAAGGTGGGTTAGGGACAAATGAAATTTCTCCACTACACTCTTATGAGTCTATTAGAAAACCAAGGTATAGTACTGAAGAGCAAGAGGTCCCATCTGCTAACCTACCTTTTCATGAGTCAAAGAGTGATGCAAGTGTGGAAACCATCACAGGGACATCCATATGACAAGAACAATAATGTGTGGATTGTAGATAGTGGATGCTCCAGGAACATGACTGGGAACATATCTCTCCTTCAAAAAGTTCAATAATTTGATGGAGGTCCTGTTCAGTTTGGAGGTGAGGCTGGAGGATACATTTCTGGCAGAGTGAGTGTATCCAATGACAAGTTAAAGGTTGACAAAGTACACTTTGTCAAACAACTTGAACACAATCTTTTAAGTGTTTCTTAATTCTGTGATCAAAAGCACCAAATGCTTTTCACAGAACATGAGTGCATTATCCTCAAACCTGGGATGACCATTTCTTCAGAATTGGTGCTTCTTAGATCACCTAGAAAAGGGGATATGTACAAGCTGGATATGAACAATGCTTCCTCACTGGGAGAAGTATCATGCTTTCTTTCCAAAGCTGATGGTGATGAGTCAACACTATGGCATAAACGAATATGTCATGTAAATTTTAAAACCATGAATAAATTGGTTAAAAATAACTTGGTACATGGTTTGCCTAAAAAGGAATTTTTCTGCAAAGATAACTATGTTGCATGCATGAAAGGGAAGCAACATAGGACATCTCATAAATCCAAAGTTGTTAAATCTATCATCACCCTATTACACTTATTGCACATGGATCTATTTGGTCCAACAAGTATAATGAGCATTAGAAGGAAATCATATTGCCTTGTGATAGTTGATGATTTTACAAGATTTACATGGGTATTCTTTTTAAAAACTAAGGATGAAACTATTGAAACATTAAAATCTTTTATTCTTAGAATAGAAATCAAATTAATCAAAAGGTAAAAATAAATATAAGTGATAAAGGGACTGAGTTTAAGAATCAAGTTCTTGATTCATTCTGTAATGCAAAAGAGATTGACAGACAATACAGTGCTCCTAGGACTCCTCAACAAAACGGTGTTTCTGAGAGGAGTAACATGACACTTATTGAGGCTGCTCGGACTATGTTGGCTGATTCAAAGTTGTCTCTTACTTTCTGGGCAGAGGCAGTCAGCACTGTATGCTATGTGCAGAACAGAGTTCTTTTAGTTAAGTCACATGGAAAAACCCCTTATGAGCTATGGAACAAGAGGCCGCTGTTCATTGGCTTTCTAAGGTCCTTTGGCAGCAGGTGTACCATACTTAACACAAAAGACAATTTGACAAAATTTGTTGAAAAGTTGGATGATGCTCTCTTTGTTGGATATTCCTCAAACTCTATTGCTTATAGAGTTTATAACATCAAAAATCAACAATTTGAGGAATCATCCAACATTTTTGTCAATGAGCACACTCTTTGTGTTAGGGGGAATGGCCTTGATTACATTTTTGAATTAGAATTGTTTCCTAACTTTTCTAATTTATCTTGTGAGAATGTTTCAGCTAGAACAGGTCCTCAAAATGATCATGAACAACTATTTGAGTTACCCAGACCCTTTTTAGATTCTCCTAGAGTGACTGAAGATCCAACTCTAACTATCTTAAGATCCAACAGCATAACTCTTTCAAGAGTTAGTGAAGCTTCAACCAGTGTTCCTTCAAGTAACACTAAAAAACACCCAATTAATAGAAACAGTATTTTAAAGGAACAAACAACTGTTAATGCTACTTTTAAACTAATCATTGATGATGATGTTTCTCTTTCATTCAATCAATGCTCATTGAATGACATTGAAACAACAGCTGGCCCAAGTGTTCATGTTCCTAAGCAAAATATGTCTAACTTGGATTTATCTTTGCAACTAGAAGTGATTCCTAGACTAAGGATTCACAAACCTTATCCACTTGAGAACATCATAGGAGAAGTCTCTAAAGGTGTAAGAACAAGAGGACAAACTCATCATGGGAATCTCTGCTTGTACTCATGCTTCTTGTCTCAGATGGAACCCAATAAAGTAGAAGAAGCCTTAAAAGATAGTAGCTGGGTTGAGTCAATGCAAGTGGAGTTTCTTTAATTCAAGAGACAAAAGGTTTGGAACCTTTGCCCGCTACTATCTAGTCAAGTCTATAGGCACCAAATGGGTTTTTAGGAACAAGAGAGATGATAGAGGCTTGATCATCAAGAACAAAGCTAGACTGGTCGTTCAAGGATACACCCAAGAGGAATGATTTGATTATACTGATGTCTTTGCACCTGTTGCAAGACTTGAGGCAGTTAGAATCTTTCTTGCTTATGCTGCATCCAAGAATGTTACTGTTTATTAGTTTGATGTCAAGTGCACCTTTCTATATGGGAATATAGATAGGGAGGTCTATGTGTGCCAACCTTTAGGATTTGAAGACCCACAACACCCCAAATATGTGTGCAAACTGGATAATTCTCTTTATGGGCTGTACTAGGCACCAAGGCTGTGGTATGAGACTTTGTCTTAATTCTTCCTAAATAATGGTTACACTAGAGGCACAATTGATAAGACTCTTTTCATAAAGAAGTCTGGGAAAGACATATTGCTCGTTCAGGTCTATGTTGATGATATCATATTTGGTTCTTCAAATGACAAATGTGTAAAGATTTTGAGAGCATTATGAAGAAGAAGTTTGAGATGAGTTCTATGAGAAAAATGGACTTTTTCCTTGGAATTCAGGTGAAGCAGGTGAAGGAAGGATTCTTTATCAATCAATCTAAGTGTGTCTCTGATATCTTAGAGAGATTTGATATGAAGGATTGTAAGCCAACCAAGACACCCATACCCAGAAGCCATGACCTTTGTCTCGACTCTAAGGAGGAGGATACTGATCAACATCAATATAGGGCAATCATTGGGTCTCTAATGTATCTCACAACAAGTAGACCTGATATCATGTTTGCTATATGCATTTGTGTAAGATATGAGGCTGCTCCATAGGTGTCTCACCTAGTTGCTACGAAGAGAATCCTTAGATAGCTCAAAGGAGCACCTAAATTAGGTCTTTGGTATCCTAGGAGTAGCAACTTCAATCTCTATGGCTACTAAGATAGTGACTATGGTGGCTGCAATATCAACAAGAAATCCACATCAGGAGGATGTCAATTTCTTGGTGGAAGGATCATTTCATGGAAATGCAAGAAGCAATGTTGTGTCTCTACATCTACTAATGAAGTTGAATACATTGCTGCTGCAAGTTGTTGTGCTCAACTACTGTGGATTCAAAACCGAATGCTAGACTATGGATTCAACTTCATGAGCACTCCTATCCATATTGACAACAATAGTGCTATCTTCATTACTGAAAATCTGGTGAAGCACTCCAAGACAATGCACATTGATATCATGTACCATTTCATTAGAGATATACATGAGAAAAACCTGATCAAACTAATCAAAGTTGATTCAAATAAACAGTATGTTGATTTGTTCACTAAAGCTTTTGATGAATAAAGATTTAAATATCTCATTACAGCTATTAGGATGATAAACATTGATTAGTCTATCTCACTTGAAAAACCTTTTTTAGAAATGTGTAATGTCTTGTGTCATAACAATCTAAGCCCTATTACAATAGGTTAAATTTCTAAGTTTGGGTTTTTTCGAAGAGAAATTAACCTTTGGAAGATTCATTCCATATCTTCCAAAGCTAAATTTGTCCAAGGAAAATCTTCTCCTCGGAAGAGATTTTAGTCTCGGAAGAAGTGATTGATTATATATCAGATCTACTTCCGAAGCATATAAACTCTCCATTCAAAAAGCACATTCTACTCTCGGAAGTAAGAAATTTACCTTCAGAAGTACAATTGGCTTCGGAAGAAGATTACCTTCGAAAATCCCTTATGTTTGAAAATGAGCTTACAGTGTAACGGAAACCTTTGGGCCGCACACAGTAAAAAGAAAAAAAATATTAATGATGTCGGAATCTTTTAAATGGTTTTTTACTTTACCGCCACTGTCACATCTTACCCCAAACCATCTTTTCACCTTATCCACACCCAACACCGTCATTTCACCCATTTAAATAATTCCGACTTCCCACTTTAATCTTTTTACCAAATTTACTGTCCAAAGCTTCTTTCACCCCAAATTCACCCTACTCAAACTTGTTTCATCATCTTTTTCTTACAATGACACTCAACCCTCAACACAACCAAGTCACATTCCTTGACTCCACCAAGGATGCTGACTTCTCAGACATCATCTCCTTTCTTACCCAATCAACCTACTTTACCGCTCTGACCGTGAACCCCACCGTTTGTATGAATCACATGCGAGAATTTTGGGATAATGGTCAGATAGTAATCCTTAATGGACTTAGGGTTATTCGGATGAGCATTTCTGGCTAGGAGTTGATCATTACTGAACAAGTCATCCGGGAGCATATGGAGCTCCATGATGAAGGCGCTCATACAGAGTTCCCCAAATCAGATCTTGATGACACATATCTTCAAATGGGATATGGTGGAGATGTGAGTAGATCTACAGTATATAAGTTCAATTTTTCTTACAACTGGAAGTTTCTACTCCATGCTGTTCTCCTTTGTTTATCTAATAAGTCTGGGGGATGGGATTAGATCCCAATGGCTCCTGGTGACATCCCTACTTACCCTACAGGTGATGAACCCACACTAGCAACTACCCTTTCTTTGCCAGATCTTTCTGCTCACCCCATCAAACACACATATCAGAGACGTAAATGAACCCTTGCTCAGTCTACTCTAATTAAGCAAGCCCCTCATGTTCAAACCAAAAAGACTAGAGTGGAATCATGGGCTCCCACTCAGTCAGAGGTCTCACCATCCTTCTCATTTGACCTTAATATGGGATTTAAGCTTCCTCAGTCTCAATTCCCTGAGCCCCAAACCCAAGCAACAAGCCCTCAGGATGAGTCCCAACACTCTCCTGGGAAACCAAAATAGGATAGCTCCACCAAAGGCTTAATGCCAATAAACATTGACCAAAGTCTTGGGTCATTAGGCTTAACTTCCCTATCCTTTACCGACCTTTTAATCAGAACTGAAGAGGAGATTACTTCTCTTCATGAAAATGAAGTTGATCCATAACACTCTTTAACGAATCAACAGAGCCTAGAGGGACCTCTTTTCTCTAGCACACTTCAGTTAAAACCAATTAAGGTGAGTCCCACGGATGTGGAGGGGACTCATGTAGATTCAACTGTCACTATTGAAGGAGACTCATTGAATCCTTAGGCCAGTGGTACCATCTCTGAGACTAAATCTACGATAACCATGCCTTTTGATGACTTTGAAAGAGACATCCTCAGGCAAGGGAAACCAGGGTGCCAAGAAACCACATCTGGTGGTGAGGGTGAACATACACGGTATGTTACCTCATCTCCCCATGATTCTTCAAAAGAAGATGAGGGAAGTATGCAACTCACTATTCAAGACCTACTTTCTAAAGTCTCAAACCTTGAATCAAAGGTTAAGACTTTAGAGGGTAGGTCTGCCACTCAGCAACTTGAGATTGAAAATCTCAAGGCTCAACTAGATGAGAAACAGATTGAGAAATCTGTTAGGCATGTACCTACGCAGGTCTCATTGACCTCTTCCTCTAGCTCATCTAGCTCTCAAGATGATGCTACCAAAAATTGGGAGAGTATTCAAAGACAAACATTAGAGGAACCATAGAGGCAAGCTTTAACTTCTTTATCTGCTAGATATCTGACTCCCATAGCAACAGTCCTTCCTTAGCCTCCTCAAATTCTCCTACAAATGGACCCAAGGATGCTTATAGATCTCAACAGGATCTTCTCCAAGTTCTTATTGAGATCTTCTTTAGATCAGCCTAGCCCTGATGCGGCTATGATATACTTTAGAGCTGAAGAGCTTCAAAGGCTAAGTGCATCTTTTACCACTATGGAAGAAGTTAGTCAACCTAAGGCCCAAATGGAACCTGAGATTAATTTCGAAGGATAATAAGGATTGATGGCCCAACAACTAAAACAATTGGGACAGATAGTGCATTCCCTCAGGTTTCCAAAGCTGAAGTCAAAGCCTCGGAAGAACAATTTCAATCTTCCGAAACTGAGATAGAAGCTGTGGAAAGCTTGTTCTCCTTGTTCGAGGATTTAATCACCACATGTGCAATTCTAGAGCTAGCATCTGAGGTGAATAGTAAGGACTTTCTCAATCGACCCCTAGCTCAAACAACTTCAATATCTCCACCCACCATCCCTCAATTTGAACCCTCCATTCAAGAACCACCAAAGTCTATCACTTCAGAAGATGTCAAAGGCTAAAAGAAGATGACTGTGGAAGAGATTCATGATGAGGGGAGGATTGAGAAACTTAAAAGAAAAGGTAGACTTCTAACTAGGAAGTTGCTAGCTGCCAATACCAAAGCAGTTACAGCCAACCAAGAGGTAGTTAACAACAAGAAAAGGTGGAGATCATTGACAAGCTCATCAAGCTTGGAGCTATCAATGAAGATATACTCCTGCCACCACTAGAGGAGTTAGTAGAGATAGAAAAGGTAACCATGCTGCAGATTGAACGAAGGGAGGAAGCAACAACGTTGGCCTTAGAGGAGGAAAGAGAAAGGATGAAAAGGGAAGTTGATCTGTAGCTTAGGAGGGAAAGGATAACTTTTCTAACCTCCAGGGGTTACTCTCTTCAAAAACTATCTCCATATGACAATGACACGATCCTATGGCTCTTCAACAAAGAGCAGGATCAACTGGAGAAAGAGAGGAAGAAAGCTGCAAGAGAGAAGATGAGGGAGAAAAAGAGAAAATAAGAAGAAGAAGCTGGGGTCATTGCTACCAGGAATATAGGTGAGAAGGCCTATATGAAGGATTATCTTCGGGCTCATGGCTTCTCTAGTAGGCAAGTGGGACCCATGTTTGAAAAGACACTACAATGACTTGTCAGTGACATCAAAGCTAACATTCGCTTGGGAAAAAGGAGAAAGATATACAGAAAGGGATAGGGGATGATCTTCAAACCAATACCTCAACCCCAACCTTCAACCCAAACTCAAACATAACCTCAACCTGAGCCTTTCCCATTTCCCTTCCCTATCAAAACTGAACCCACTTCCGAAACTTACACCCCTCAACCCACACCAACCATCAAACCTACCTCATTACCACAACCACCTCAACTAATCATCCCTCATCCTAAAACACTACCCAAAACCAAAACACCACTACCTACCCAACAACCATCCAAACCATCCCCTCAGATTTCTAAACATCTCTCCTTAGAGGAGTTTAAGGAGATCAAGATGAAGCTCATCAAATGCACAACCTTGAGCGACATCTCTTGTGAGGAGGATTTTCTCAAGCTTTTTTTTTGACTTTCTTTCATGGATCCTTATATTCCCTCACAAGAGATCAATTCCTTGATCTACCAAGAGGAACATTGGACTAGGATGTTACACTCCTTGGCCTCAACTCAGATTCACTCAATGATGAAGAGAAGAAGCTAAGAAGAAAGCTGGTGACTCTACTGGATACCAAGAAAGGGGACAAAGTACCAAGTAAACCCCTTGTGCCAAGAAAAAAGATTATCTAATGGAGGTTTGAAGACTCTTCTCATAGATTTTTTGTTGAAAGAGAGAATGGCGAGCTAAACAAGCTTAATGCCTCATCTTTACTACACTTATGCAGATTTGACATCGTTGAGTTAGCAGAGAAGCCATTCTCCAACCCCTCAAACTCCAAGGTTGCTGCTCACATCAGAAATCACCTGAGTAACCTTCACCTTATCGAGCTAACTGCGCGAATAAGGATTGAAGAGGAGTCAAAACGAAGAGAGGAGGAGGAGAGGAAAGGATCAACAACCAAAGGCAAAGCCTTTCTCCAAATGGTTGTAGATCATGTACTTGAATCCATTGTTAGATGGGAGTATGACTATTACTCCCGTAAACTAACTCTCTTCAGGGGGCATAACAAAGGGTGCATGTCATTTGGAGTGATAGACTGGATCTCCTATCCACTGATGACTTGCATAAACTTCTCAGCACAACTTCCGGACAAAACAAAGAAACAGACAAATATTTCATGTCATTTGTGCAGAAAGTTTTGAGAAGCAAAAGTAAGTGAGGGTTTGGTAGCATTAGCCTAGGGGGAGTTTGTTGGATCTAGAAAGGCTGGTGCAACCACAACCAAACACTTAGACTATTTTGGTGCAACTTATAAAGGACTTCCGAAGCTAAGTATGGAACCTATGAAGGAAATGGAGTTCTTCCAAAGACAAAATGCAAGATCAACTTCCGAAGGAAAAGCTCCAACTTCCGAAGACAAAGTCTTCTCTTCCGAAGTTCAAGACTTAGAAGAATTCAAAGACAATGACTACCGGAGTAGAAGTTCTCAAGCCGCGAAAGAAGCAGCCTCTTCCAAAGTATAAAAGGCTTCGGAAGAACTTGTTCTTCCGTAGCCAATTAAGCTTCAGAAGATGCTGCTATGGACCCGTGCACATAAATATGGTTCTCTGACACTCCGCTGCAAACCTCTGATACTACATGGTGTTTTCCCAAACGACCATGTAGTTGACCATACTTTATTCCATTGTTCATCTTTATTTGTTAGTATAGTTGCCAACTTTTTTTGGTGACAAAATGTAAGTCATGGACATGTCATGACTACCATATCTTAGATAATACATTATCTAATATACCTTAACTATAGCTTTGTAGTATTTGCTTTAGTTAGAGGATCCAAGCTGGTATCAAAGTATAACCGGCTATAAGTGATAGTATATATATTGTCTCATTGTAACTCTTGTATTATGCTTGTAAGAGACTTGAAAAATTTGACTTGAGAAGTAATATATACAAGTACCTTGAAAATTATTTCTTTGTGTTCTTAAGTTAGTTAGTATATTATAATCAACTTTTTGAGATATTCTGCTTCATCAAACCATGTGAGTGTAAGTGTGTTTGAGAAAAAACCAAGTGTTTAGTGACATATATCGATCCTGCAAGAGCTATATACGTTGGACTATACTACCTTCATAATTTTTTGATTTATTTTCTAACTCATGTAGAAAGCATGCTATTTCTTTTGCTGATAAAAAGTTCAACCGGTATCCCTCCTTTTTAGATATTGATTATGTATATTATCTTTTCTATATTCAGAGTCAAGAATGGATTCTTGTTTGTGTTAATCTGCGAACAATAGAATTGGAGATTTTTTGTGGTTAAGACATCAGTGGTGATAAATTTGGTCAGTTGGTTCACCCAGTGTTGATGAAAATATCTATGTATTTTGGCGCTCTATTAGTAAACCTTCGTTTTTGGAAAAAGACTAAATAACCAAAAAAATATTTTGGATTGAAATAAAGATTATGTTACATCTCCCCAAAACTTAAGAGGTAATAAATGAGTTTATGTTTCAATGTTGTTGGAACATATGGTTACGGGGAAACCCGTAGATTGTGGTGAAAACTTTAAGGAGATATGTAAGTTATATAGACGGTTCATCGCTGATCAATTTTATTTATGGCATAACTTACCCCGTCCCCATTAGAATTTTATTGTATTAGTTGTAATGATTTTATTATAATATTATGTATGATTTATATTGTTTCATATTATTGTGTGGGTAATCTAATGGGTACTTTTTAATGATAAAACTGAATTTTTCATAGCCTTATTTTTCGTATCTATTAACACTTAAAAAAATAAAATTATTATTAACAATAATAATAATTAGAAAACAACATGTTGCAATACATTTTGTCCTTACCTCACATCGGCACCTACCACACCATCAATATCCCTTTCAACATGTTTTCAACAAAAGTCTATGTATGACAACTAATATTTATAAACACTATTTTTGTAACATCAATTATTGCTTTTTGTTGTTGTGTTACATCAAATAATCTGCGAATTTCACGAGTTAAGTTTTATTATAATATAAAACGTTATTATTAATATACAAGAAATTTAAACACAATGATACGTATTTACATAATGAAATATCACAATAAATACAGTAAAAATTTCACAAGCAACAAATAGTATGTCTTCATTTATTCCTATCAATAAATAGTATGACTTCATTTATTCCCAAAAACAAATAATACATCTTCATTTATTTCCGTCAACAAATAGTATGTTTTCAATTTTTGGTAGTCACATAATATGCAACTAATAATCAGAGCTTGTCGACTTAATTAGCTCAAGCTGTGTGCAAAATGTAGCACACAGCTGGGCAACATCAATATGAAAGTCCTTACTTTTCATTTTATTTTTTTATCTCGTGATCAGTGTTATGTAGGTAAAAAACATGTCCAACTTGGATCTATCCATGCAACTAGATGTAATTCCTAGGCTGAAGAGTCATAACACTTACCCAGCTGAGAACATCATTGGAGATGTTTCTAAAGGTGTGAGAATAAGGGAACAAACTCCCAATGAGAATGTTTGATTGTACTCATGCAAAATGTTTGGAATTTATGTCCTCTACCATCTGGTCAAGTACCAATAGGCACTAAGTGGGTATTCAGGAACAAGAGTGATGATAAAGGCCTTATTATCAAAAACAAGGCAAGACTGGAAGTTCAAGGGTACACATAAGAGGAGGGAATTGATTACACTGATGTCTTTGCACTTGTTGCAGGACTTGAGACAGTGAGGATCTTTCTTGCTTATGTAGCATCCAATTACTTTATATTCTACCAGCTTGATGTCAAGTGTGTCTTTCTATATGGGGATATAGACAGGAAAGTCTATGTGTGCCAACCTCTAGGATTTGAAGACCCATATTACCCCACACATAATTGGGTAAAGCTCTCTATTGGCTACACCAAGCACCTAGGTTGTGGAACGAGACTTTGTCTCAGTTTCTCCTGAAGAATGGTACACTTGAGGTACCATTGACAATACTTTATTCATAAGAAAGTCTGGGAAAGACATTTTGCTCGTACAAGTCTATATTGATGATATCATATTTGGTTCATCAAATGACTAAATGTGTATAGACTTTGAGAGCATTATGAAGAAGAAATTTGAAATGAGTTCTATGGAAAAAATGGACTTCTTTCTTGGAATTCAGGTAAAATAGATGAAATAATGGTTCTTTATCAATAAATCTAAGTATGTTCAAGATATCGTAGAAAGATTTGATATGACAGATTGCAAGCCAACAAAGACTCCTATACCCAGAAATCACAATCTATGTCCTGACTTTGAGGGGGGGGGGGTTACTGATCAACATTAGTATAGGGCAATCATTGAATCTCTGATGTATCTCACAACAAGTAGACTTGATATCATGTTTCCAACTTGCATCTGTGCAAGGTATCGGGCTACTCCAAAGGTGTCTCATCTAGTTACTGCCAAGAGAATCCTTAGATATCTCAAAGGAGCACCTAAACTAGGTCTCTGGTATCCAAGGAACAACAACTTCAATATTTATGGCTACGCTGATAGTGACTATGGTGGCTGCAACATCAACAAGAAATCAACATCAGGAGGATGTCAATTTTTTGGTGGAAAGATAATCTTATGGTAATGCAAGAAGCAATCCTGTGTCTCAACATCAACTGCTGAAGCTGAATATATTGCCGCTACTAGTTGTTGTGCTCAAATGCTGTAGATTCAAAACCAGATGTTAGATTATAGATTCAATTTCATGGAGACTCCTATCCACATTTACAACAAGAGTCCATTTCTATTATAGAAAATCTAGTTAATCACTCCAAGACAAAGCACATTAACATCAGGTACCATTTCATTAGAGATATTCACAAGAAAAACTTGATTAAACTAGTCAAAGTTGATTCAAATGAACAATATGCTGATTTGTTCACCAAGGCATTTGATGAACAAAGATCTAAGTATCTTATTATGGCTATTGTGATGATAAATATTGACTAGTCTATCTCATTTGAAAACCTTTTAAAATTTATGTCTTCTTCTTGTCAATACAATTTAAGCCCTGTTACAGAAGGTTTTTCATAAATATTTTACTAAGTGAAAGTTCTTCCAAAGAGAAATTAACCCTCGGAAGATGCCATACATCTCTTCCGAAGGATAATTCCTCCATGGTTAATATTATCTTCTGAATAAATTTTAGTCTCGGAAGAAGCATTTGATAAGATATCAAATCTACTTCCGAAACTTAATAAGCTTCTTCACTCGGAATGCCTTCTTACTCTCGGAAGTAAATTGGATATATTTACCTTCGGAAGTAAGTTTAGCTTCAGAAGAAGATTACCTTCGGAAAAGCTTTTACTCTCAGAAGAAAGCTTTACTGTGTAACGGAAATCTTTTGGGACCCACTTTGAAAAAGGCAAAGATTTTATTAATGATGTCAGAATATTAAATGGATTTAACCTTACCGCCATTGTCACATCATACCCGAAACTGCCATTTCACCTTATCCATCTGCCATTTACCCCATTTAAATACTTCCGACCTATCCTTTTAATCTTTTTACCAATATTACAACCCTAAGTTTCCTTTATCTCTGGTTTTACTCCCAAAATCAACCTCATTTCCTTTATAACTTTCTCAAACAATGGCACTAAACCCTCAGCACAACCAAGTCGCATTCCTTGACTCTTCTAAGAATGCCGACTTCACTGAAATCATCCACTTCCTTACCCAATCGACCTACTACATCGCCCTAACTGTCAACCCCATTGTTTACTCAAACCAAATGGCCGAATTTTGGTGGAACAAACATATTGTAACCCTGAACGGAGTTAGGGTTATCATGTCAAGCATTTGTAGCCAGGAATTGATCATATCCAAACAAATCATTAGGGAACATCTCGAGCTTCATGATGAAGGTTCTCGTACGGAATTCCCCAAATAGAACCTAGATGACACATATACCCAAATGGGATATGGTGGTGACGTGAGCAGGTCCACGGTGTACAAGTTCAATTTCTCCAAAAACTAGAAATTCATGTTTCACATAGTCCTTCACTGCCTGTCAAATAATTCTGGGGGTTGGGTTCAAATTCCTTATGAAATAAGATGCCTAGTTCATGGGTTGGTAAAAGGCCTCCACTTCAACTACTCAAGATTTATGCTGACCAATCTTTTGGGAAACCTTCAAAGGAAAACATTTTACATGAATCCCACGTTTATTTAGTATATAATCAACTGTGAGCTGGATTAGAGTAAGCTTGTATGTGCAACTGCTCTTACTGTACCTCACATGAGGTCGGCCATATTCAAGGTGTTGAAGAGGGTATCCACCAACTTCACTAGAAGACACATTGAGCTCATTCCATGTATGATTGTGCTAATGGCTCCTGGTGACATCCATGTTAACCCCACAGGTGATGAACCCACACTAACAGTAACCACCACATTGCCAAATCTTCCTTCTCACCCCATCAAGATTACATACCAGAGACGCTCCAAGCGAACCCTTGTTCAATCTCCTCACATTGAACAAGTTCCCCTTGTTCTATCCAAAAAAGCTAGAGTGGAAACATGGGCTCCCACTTAGTTTGAGGTCCTACCTTCCTTCACAAATGACCTCAATATAGGTATTGAGTCTCCTCAGTGTCAATCCCATGAGCCCTAACCCAAGCTGAAAACCCTCAGGATGAGTCTCTATACTCTTTTGAGCAACCAAAAAGGGACAACCCCATCATAGGCTTAACTCTATTAGACATTGATCAAGGTCCCGGGTCATTAGGCTTAACTTCCATATCCTTTATTGACCTTCTTATAGGTACTGATAAAGAAATCATGTCTCTTCAAGGCAAAGAATTTTATCCATAACACATATCTAAAGATCAATTGAGCCTAGAGAGATCTCTAATTTCTAACCCCTAACAACAAACCCAAACTAAAGTGAGTCCCACTAGTGTGGAAAGGGACTCATGTAGATTCAACTGCCACTATTGAAGGTGCCTCATTGGACCCTCAAGATAGTGATAGTATATTTGAGACTGAATCTACAGCAACTGTGCCTTTTGATGACTCTAAAAAAGACACCATTAAGCAAGGGAAACCAGGGCGCCAAGAAACCACATCTGGTGGTGAGAATGAACATACTAGGTATGTTATCTTACTCCCCGTGATTCTTCTAAAGAAGATGAGGGAAGTATACAACTCACCATTCAAGACCTACTTTCTAAAGTCTCAAACCTTGAATCTAGGGTTAAGACTTTAAAGGATAGGTCTACCGCTCAACAACTTGAGATTGAAAATCTCAAGGCTCAACTCACTGAGAAACAGATTAAAAGATCTGTTAGGCATGTACCTGTACAAATCTCTCTGACTTCCTTTTCTAGCTTATCTACCTCTCAAGAAGATGCTACCAAAAAGGGGGAGAATGTTCAGAGTGAAACAAACATAGAACAACATAGCTTAGTTCTCTCTACTCTCTCTTCATGATATCCTGCTCAACAATCAACTATTTTCCCTGAGCCTTCCCTTATTATCCTTTAAGTGTATCCAATGATTCTTATTGATTTGAATAGATTCCTAAACAAATTTTTAATGAGCTCCTCCCTTGAACAACCAAGCCTAGATGTTGCTTTGGCATATTTTGGAGCTGAATAGATTCAAAGGTGGAATACACCATCTACCACTGTCAAAGAAGTTGGTCAACCTAAGGTCCACATTGAACCTAAAATTGAATTCGAAGGGGATATGGGGACTGATGGCCCAACAACTGAAACAGTTAGGACAGATAGTGAAATGCCACTAACTTCCAAAGCTGAAGTCAAAGCTGCGGAAGAAGTATTTCAAACTTCTGAAGTTGAGATGGAAGTTGCGGAAGGACTATACTCTGTCTGATGATCTAATTACTACAGATGCAATCCTTGAGCTAGCATCTGAGGTAAATAGTGAAGACTTTCTCGAAACACCACTTACTCAAACATTATCATCACCACAGGATCAAATCACCACCCACCAACCTAAAACCTTTATGCAAGAACCTCTAAAGTCTAAAGCTTCCAAAGATATTAAGGGTAAAAGGAAGTTGACTGTGAAAGATCTGCAAGAGGAAGAAAGGTTGGAAAAGCTTAGAAGAAAAGGTAGGCATCCCTCTGAGAAACTATTAGCTGCAAGTAGCAAAGCATCTGTAGTCAATCAAGAGGCTATCAGCAATCAGAGAAGGGTGGAAATTATCGACAAGCTTGTCAATCTGGGTGCAGCTAGTGAAGATGTTCTCCTCCTACCACTTGAGGAGTTGGTGGAGTTAGAGAAGTCAACATTGCTACGGATAGAACAAGAAGAAGCATCAAGGTTGGCCTTGGAAGAGGAAGAACAAAGAAAAAAAGGAGGAAGCTGAGAAACAACTTAGGGATGAAATGATAGATTTTTTAAGCTCCAGGGGATTCTCTCTTGAGGAACCGGCTCCTCACATATGGTCTTGTGGCTTTTCAAAAAGGAACAAGACCAAATGAACAAAGAGAGGAAGATGGCTTCTAGGGAAAAGCTGAAGGAGAAAAAAAAAACAAGGAAGAAGAAGCTCAACTTGCAGTTGTCAAGAAGATGGGAGATAAAGCCTGGATGAAGGTTTATCTCAGGGCCCGTGGCTTCTCTGGCAGGCAAGTTGGCCCTATGTCCAAGAAGACCTTGCAGTGACTTGTTAGTGACAACAAGGCTGACATTCGCTCAGGAAAAAGGAAGGAGATGTATAAGAGAATGCAGGGGATGACTTTTGAACCCACACCACACAACAACCTCAACTAAAACCAACACCTTTTCCTTTCCCCATCAAAACCAAACCAACCACTATACCTTACACTCCCGAGTCCACACCATCATCCATACCCTCTCCCGCACTAATTTCATCATAACAACCACCTCCACTACTTATCCGTAAACCCAAAAGACTCCCTAGAACCCAACCATCATCTACCTAAAAACCACCCAAGTCATCCTCTCAACCTTCTAAACCTATGACTTAGAAGCATTTAAGGAGATTAAGAGGAAGCTCATCAAATGTACTACACTGAGCGATATCTCTTGTGAGAAGGGGTCCATCAAGCTAACCTTCATTGATGGCTCCTCATGTTCCCTCATAAAAGAACATTTCCTTGATCTGCCTAGAGGAACAGTTGATTAGGCTCTCAAACTCTTGGCAACTAACTCTGACTCTCTTGAAGAAGAAGAGAAAAAGCTAAGAAGAAAGCTGGTGACTCTACTAACACTAGGAAGGAAGAAAAATTACCATCTCAACCTCTTGTTCCTAGGAAGAAAATAGTCCAGTGGAGGTTCGAAGACTATTCTCACAACTTATTTGTGGAAAGAGAGAATGGTAAGATCAACAGGCTTAATGCCTCCTCTCTGTTACACTTAAGAAGATTTGATATTGCTTAGTTAGCAGGAAAACTATTCTCCAATCCCTCCAACTCTGAGATAGATGCTCATATCAGAAATCATCTGAGCAGTCTTCATTTGGCTGAATTGACCGCAAAAGCCAAGATTGAAGAAGAGTTGAAGTTGAGAAAGAAGGATGAAAAGGAAGGGTCAGCAACCAAAGGCAAAGCCTTCTTCAAATGGTTGAAGGCCCTGAATTGGAATCTATAGTTAGATGGGAGTATGACTACAACTCCCGTCAACTAACTCTCTTCAGAGGGTCATAACAAAGGGTACATATCATTTAGAGTGACAGACTTGATCTGCTATCTACAAAGGATTTGTACAAACTTCTTAGCATTATATCTAGAAAGAACAAAGAGACAAATAAACATCTTCTCTCCTTAGTGCTGAAAGTTTTAAGAAGTGGAAACAAGTGAGGTTTTGTAGCATCAGCCTAGGAGGAGTTTGTTAGATCAAGTAAGGATGCTGCAACAAAAAATAAACACTTAAAACATTTTTGGTGCAACTGATGAACAACTTCCGAAGGCAAAAGCTGAACTTCCAAAGATCAAGGCTGAAAGAGCATCCGAAGAGGAATTCTAACTTCTGAAGACAAAGTCTTCCTTCTTTTTAAGTTCAAACACTTAAAAGAATTTAAGACAATGAATTCCGAAGTATGAAGTCCTGAAGATCATCAAGCCTCGGAAGAAGTAGACTCTTCCAAAGTATAAGTGGCTTCGGAAGAACTTGTTCTTCCGAAGCCAGTTAACCTTCGAAAGAACCTACTATGAACTAGTGGACATAAGTATGGTCCTTCTGACAGATCCGCTACAACCTCTGAGATACTGCATGATGCTTTCCCACGCCCATGTAGTTGACCATACTTTATTCCACTGTTCATTGTAAGTTCTTTCGAAGGTTAACCGGCTTTGGAAAAACAAGTTCTTCCGAAGCCACTTATACTTCAGAAGAGTCTACTTCTTCCGAGGCTTGATGATCTTCAGGACTTCATACTTCGAAAGTCATTGCCTTGAATTCTTCTAAATGTTTGAACTTTGAAAGAAAGAAGACTTTGTCTTTGAAAGTTAGAGTTCCTCTTTGGAAGCTCTTTCAGCCTTGATCTTTGGAAGTTCAGCTTTTGCAAAAGTTCTTCATCAGTTGCACAAAAAATGTTCTAAGTTTTTGTATTTGGTTGCAACAACCTTACTTGATCCAACACCCCTCCAACAATAAACAACCACCTGTCTTGGCGATAAATATGTCAAATCATCTCGCTACCATGTCGCTTCAGTATGTCGATTCGTAATATTTTGTAATATTTTGTAATATTTTTTGTTTTACGCTGTAAGGCCCCGTTCCCGGGAAGCCTCATAGTTGGTTAATCATAGCATAAAATCATATTAATAACAAAACAACGCAGCGGAAATAATTAGACATTCATTTAAAACTTGGAAATCATATGGTACTCATACATTTGTCCTTCATTTATAAATAAAACATAGTACTTTTTCTTAAATTACATTAAAAGATTTTGTAAACAGGAATTCCATCCATTGATCTCCAAGTAGCTCCCTGATGCCATCCCCAGCATCAATATTTACCTGCCAACTATTATGCATAAAAGTCAGCTTTGCTGAGTGAGTTCTAGTTTAGGTAAATAAGAAAATATAAAGTTTATCCTTCATTCAATGACCAAGCATACATCATAATACATAACATTTGCGTCTTAATAAACATGTTCATTATCTTTTGTTCTTTTATATCTTGCACTTCATCATTAATTAACGAGATTGCACAAAGCAAGAGCTCCATGTTGATCGACAACGAATGTCGATCCCTGTAGCTAACCCCCAACAGTTGATCCACACTGCAAAGCACATAGCCCGCTCATGAATACGGATCAATCCTCATACATCAGACTCACATAAGTGAAGTCTATCATAGTGCTTGCAAGACTTTTCATCATCAAACGGGCCCGAGGGTAACATTCATTAAGTTTCACTTTTCATTAATATCATCTTCCACTTTAATATATAATACTTAACTTAGTAAGTATACAACATGCCAAGTACTAGTCATCATAAAACATAACCGACCTTTCGCGGGACAGAGGGAGTTTAGGGGCGGCAACCCTGAGGGGTCCCGCCCCTAGTGGGGTCCAAGGGGCAACGCCCCTGGCTGGGGTTGTGCTGCCAGGTCAGCGCAATTTTTTTTTAATTTTTAAACATTTATATAACACATTTCCTTATAGAAAAATTGATCTTCCTGTTAAAACCACATAAAATCTCGGTCATTTAAAAACATGTATTAGTATGCATAATAACCCCAAAATATGGAAAAACTTACAAATAAGGGGATCTAGAACTCACCTGGATACCGTGAGTAACCTCTAAACTAAGCTTTCTAGGCTAGGATCACACTACACAACCTGTAGATAAGTTAACACTTAAAGGGGTTAATTTCTGCCTAAATTCGCTGCTAATTTTGGTGCCAGTTAAGCAGTTTCGATGGCAGTTTCGCTGATAGTTTTACTGCCAGTTTTGCATGGCAGTTTCGTCCAACTTTCGTTGGAATTCCATGGCTGCGAAATTATCTACGAAACTATAGTTTCACAGAAAATCCACAGTTTCGCAGCTTGAATATGCAATTTTGCTGGATGCACAGACAGTTTCGTAGATCGCATAAAAATTACGAAACAACCCGTTTTTAACCCAAAATCATATTTTTTACGTCCAATCTCTTAGTTTATCATCCATGAGGCTATACCTAAGCTTTTTACATGTTTTCATACGTAAAAATGTGACCTTTATGCAATTCTTTGCAACTTTTCAAAACCCAAAATCCTAAAATCTGGGTTTGATCTACATAAGGGTTTAAAGGCTGATTCTTACTTGGATTTGTTGCTCCTTTCTTATGGTTTGATGCTCCAACACCCAGATCTTTAATCTCTTAACCTTTGAGCTCCAAATCTTGAGTTTTCTTCACTTTCTCTCTCTACTTTCTCTCTCATGAATTTTGGTGGCTAGGGTTGAAATGAGGAAGATGGTGGATGATTAGATGGGTTAAGGGCTGATTATGCACTCTAAATCACTTAGGCTCTTGTCCATAAGTCTAATTTAGCCCATAACCCATTTCCTTCCTTTATTAAATACCCATTATTTAATCCCATTATCATCGATGACTCTTTTTGACTTTTCGGGGTGTTACATACGCGGAAACAATTAATATTAATTTTGTTTTTTTAAATTTGGAGAAACTAATATAAATAGATATCTTTAAAGTTTGTCTTTCAAACACAATGAAATCTTTTTTTTCAAAACTCCAGGGTTAAAAACTTTGTCTTTCATTAATCAACGTTTCTTATCTACAAATACTAATAAAAAATGTGCTCGTTTTCTACGACAACAACCCATAAAATCATTTTCTTCTACGATGCGCTCTAAAATTATGACATCCCGGGTTATGATTCATATGCGCATGATATGTCTACAAGGATTGGATGGTAATAATTATCATTGAAGATTTCATGTATTTATTGTGACGATATTGTAATATAGCTTTTATTTTTATTTGTATTTAATGTATGGTTTTATTTTTAAATGTAAGTTTAGTTTAATTTTAAATATAAGTTCAGTTCATAAATATAAGTTCATTTATTTTTTATTCATTTATTTAACCGTGATGTATTTGTATTTTTTAAACCCAACCATCAACCACATCTAGATATAGCAGGTTTTCAACTATCAACAATTGATTAAACACATATCTAAACTTGATTAAATATAAATATAACAACATCATTTGGGTCGGATAACTCCACAACACTAAAAATATATTAATATGTTATAATAAAGAATTTAACTATTAAAGTAGATACACTTTTTATTAAGGTTGGTTTAAATCAAACTCTTATTTTTGTGAACCTTCGCTAGTTGCATCACGTACATAATTAGAACAATTCTGAGGATCGACATAACCGTTGCGTTGATTACGATTGTTGTATCCACATCCTGTTGATCTTGTTGTTGCTTGAGAAGGGGTTGCGCTTTTAGATTGGTCATGATTGTGTCCTTTTGTCTTATATCTACTACAAAATGTAGGTGTAACCTGTTCACCACGAGATGGTATACGTTTGTTCTCACGTGGCCTTCCTGCTTGTCTCTTGTTCATTAATGGTGGCTTAAGAGGCACCAAATTTGAAGGAACTTCTCATTCTGATCGATCTAATAAAAGATTTATGGTCTCTTCATAAGTTTCTGTAAGGCCCCGTTCCCGGAGACCTCACAGTTGGTCATTCACAGTTATAATTACATGAAACATTATAAGCTTACAAATTTAAGCAGCGGAATTAATTTTAACAAAAGCCATTCATCTCATTAAAAACACTGTTGTTAAGCAATACGCCTTGGTTTAATTAGTTTACAAAAGAATAGTTTAACTGCATTACAA
>BJCM01235812.1:0-13325 GCA_018326385.1 Flaveria bidentis
CTTAGAATAGTTTCTTCTTGTCAAAATACCCGTAGACCGCTCAAAAATCTCCTAAGGAACGTTGATTACCATATAAGCGTGGGATCCACAAATGCTTGTTGAAATAATTAAACCTTAATTCATCACCAATGTGTGTCAAAAATCAATGTATGGATTTAAGAGGACAAGAATATCGACAATCATCGTGAGCTATAGTTCTTAAAAGTCAAAATCATTGTGGCATCTTGTAGCTCTAGTATGATTTCCTAAAATTGCTATTGACTCTCGGATAAAACAAGAATCTAGCATCCAAATAGTTTAATAAAATGTCCCAAATGATTCTGATATACCTGTATGATTCCATAATGAATCGTACCAGAAATGATAAAATAGAATTGAAGCTGTGCTGTCCAGGAAGTAAAATCGGTTAGAAGTACTCTAATAGGTTTAAATCCATCTCCAATCAAAATTACAAAATTATATCTTGTTTTGTTTTAAAATTTTGTAGTTGTGTTTTATTTATGTTTAGTTATTAGTTAGGTAAAATTGGACTATACATCTGGAATAACTCTGTGAATCACTCACTAAAAGAGGTCACGTCTGAGGTGACCAATTGTGTTTTAATTTAAAAGGATCACATCTGAGGTGATCAATAGTTTTTAAAATTAAAAAGGTCATGTCTATGATGATCATCGGTCATAACGTCTTATAAATAGTTAACAGGTTAAATGTTGAAAATGCATAAGGTCAAACTCAGAAGATGAGCCATTCGCACGACTGGACCATAAGTATGGACAAGTCGCATGATTGGATCATAGGTTGAGCCAATCGCATGATTGAACCATACGTATGGACCAGACATACGATTGGACCATAAGCATGGGTCAATCCATGCGATTGGATCACCAGAATGAACCAATCGCATGAATGGAGGGGAACGAGTGAGTCAGTCGCATGACTGAACCCCAGTCGCACAAATGGATGTGACCGACTGAGCCAGTCGCACGACTGAGACCCAGTCGCACGAATCAAACGTGCGAATAGGTCCAGTTGCATGACTGAAGGTAAACCTAGTATAAATAGAGAGGAGTCGGTCGCACATACTCATCACCCCTTACTCGCTCTCAAATCGCACGAAAGCAAAGTTACTATGCCCAAATCTTGTTTCAGTGATTTAGCATCTTGTTAGTGACCCTAACGATTTCTCTCTGTATCTATAGGTAATGTGAGACAAAAATCGACCTCAATGTTCGGTTTAATCGAGCCCAAATGACCTAATTTGGTCAAAACAAGAACCGAGACAAAGTTCTCAAAATAAACCACTAAAATGAACTAAATCGTTAACCTAAAGAGTATTAGGTGTTATTTTGAACGTTTGCGAGTCTAATGAACCTAACCACAACGGTTAACATCAAGTATAGACCAAGAACTTATTTTAAAGTGTCGAACAGAGACCTATGCGAATGGACACGTTGATGAACCTCAATCGAACAATTGAGCTGGGCGAATGACTCAATCTCAAGAATGAACCATGGATATGATTTCAGATCGCATGACTGGTTCAACCGCATAGAACAACATACGACTAAGCTCAGTCGCAGGCTCAATCGCACGACTGAGCTCAATCGCACGACTAAGATTCAGTTGCATTGTCCATTCGCACAACTGAACAGAATGATTCAAGTTCATTAAAATTCAAATGTCATTCACTTACAAAAATTCTAACGTTTATGTATCTTGTGTTACAGAAACATGGCTAGCAGATGGACTATGAGCACGAAGCACAACCTTTGTTCTCATCTTGAAGCCATATCCCGGAACGCTTCTGAGTTCGCGGGGATTATTTCCTTTTTATGGAGATCGAGGATCTTCAAGGCCATCTCTATACCGTGCACATCTTATAGATCGATTCAGCAGGCTTTCTGGGAAAGCACTGTAATAGACAGGTCCGCTGAGACTCATCGCATTCGGAGCTCTATTTTTTGGTGAAGAGATTGAGATCAATGAGGATGATTTGAGGAGGGTTTTGGAGTTGGGCGGGGATGGTGACTGCCCAATCAGACTGCATCCCCTGATGGTTTGGGGATGTTTTCTTCGGATCAAGTACACCGGGGACATAAATGCAGGTGTGCTCAACAAGAGTAACATGTGCCCCCAGTTCAAGTACTTGGCCCATGTGCTCCTCAAGTGCATAGCCTCACAGAAAGGTGCTTTTGTTGAGATGTCTGATAAAATCCAGAATGCTTACATAGCTCTAGTACTGAACCATCCATTCAGTTTCTCTCGTATGATCTTCACGTACATGGTAGAGAATATAGAGGCCAAGGGGAAGGAAGGATTTTGTATGTACCCTTGTTTTCTGTAGATGATCATTGATCAGAAGCTTCCTTTCCTGCCGAAGGAGAGAGATGATGTGGTCACTCTTGAGGTTATGGATGATACGACGCTTAGGAGGATGAAATTATACCGGGGCAAGCAGGTGAAGCCCCGGTCAGGAGATTGTTTGGGCATCTGGCCCGGGAGGACTACGTGGCACCCAGTAGCAAAAAGTGGCATCATGATGACAGTGACTCAAATACTCAGCCTATAGTTTTTCCCACTGACGACGACGATGATGATGATGGTGAAGATGGTGGAGATACTAACCCCACTCTATCTAGGGCCACTGCCACTAATATTCCATCTCCACCATCCACACAGGGTGGAACTAAAAGGGCTGCTTCCATCAAGACTTCCTCCCAGGTGAGGAGGAAGAGTCAAATGAGGAGTCACCGGTAAGGATGGTGGACAGTAAGGTTGTTGCCATAGAGAGAGGGATTGCAGCAGTTTATGGACGCTAGTGTGAGTCCAGGGATGCTACTAGTAATGATACTGATCCATCATACATCCCTGACCATCCCATTAGCCCAGGGGGAGCATCCTTTTCCAAAGGCTCAAGGAAGAAGAATGAAGAGCAAGAGGAGAAGGATTACCCTATTTACCACCACATTCACCACCTCTACCACAACTACCACCACCACTACCACACCTCCTACCACCACTACCACCCCTCCCACCACCACTACCACATCTCCCACCACCACTACCACACTTCCTACCACCACTACTACAGCCACCCCTTCATCATCCACTCCTATTCCACCCCCCCATATTCATCACATCCACCACCAGTACCACCACCCAACGAGCCGAGACATCAACTCAAGTCCCACTGAGCCATGGATCCACTCTACTCTCTATCGAGGTACAGGAACAGCTAGCCAACCTCAACCGGATGGTGCTAAAGTTGTTGGCCACTAATGTGCACAGAGCTGCACAATGCTGCTCAGACTGAGCAGATTACACAGCTCTGGGAGCAGAATGTTCATTCGGTTAAGAGGATTGAGGATTTGGAGGCAAAGAACAAGAAGTTCATGCTCAGGCTGAAAGGATCCCAAGATGAGCCTTTAAAGATCATGGAAGGTGATGATGATGATGATGATGATTCTGATGAAGAAGATAAGGGTGATCATGAAGGACTAAGTGGAAAGAAGGGAGGAGATGATGATAACGAAAAAGGTGATGCTGGTGCATCAGCTTCTACCCAGGCTCAGGAGAGGCGCTCTAAGAGAACTCAAGATGAAGGAGCCTCGTCTTCAGCTCCACCAGTTGAAGAATTGACCGATCAAGATAAAAGTAAAGATTAGATGTTTTGTATTTATAAACTTTTGTACTTGATTCGAATATTACATTAATGTAATTTATGTTTATCTATGTTTAAATGTCTCGATTAAATACTAATGATTGATGAGTTATATGTGTAAATCAAGCAGATAAAACATCACAACAAGATGAATATGTTTGTTGATACATATGTCCCTAGTTTATGTGCTTAATGTAAAAGTCTGTCATGGCTTACATATGTGTAAAGAAACAATGTAATAATATATGATTTGTGCTTTGATGTTTACTTATATTTGATTCATAGATATATAAACTTATTATATAGGTTTGAAGTTGTTAAATAATGATTCATGCTAATGGACCATACTTATGGACCATACACATGAATGCATCATGCTAATGAACCAGTCGCACGACTAAACCAGACGACTGGATTAGTCGTATGAATGAGACATGAGATTGAATTAGTCGCACGACTGAACTTCAGTCGTGCGTATGAATTAATCACATGGGTCAGTCGACCGACTGAACCATGCTAATGGTTCAGTCACACGAATGAAGACTCCAAACTTATAAATACCACTTAATTCGTGGAAAAACAAGAGTTTTGACACCTACTCATAACCTAGCCGTCCAGAGCGTCCAGAAACCCTATTCCAAGTTCATAGTTCGTATCTGATCTTCTTCTACTCGTTCTTAACGTTTCTTTAATCTTTAGATTGATCGGGATTGCGTTCTCACTGATTGGATCGCCAATCAAATAGCATTCCACACTATTTGATCTGGTTCCAAGCATAATCAGTTAGTACTCCGTACGTATACGGTCATAACCGATACTGAGATAGAGTTTCATACCACTTCCTTGGGGCTTGGTGCAGCCCATAAAGAGCTTTGTCAAGCTTGCAGACATAATCATGATGATCTGGATCTGCAAAGCTAGGTGGTTGTTTAACATACACCTTTTCATCAATCACCCATATAGAAAAGCACACTTGACATCAAGTTGATAGACCTTGAAGTTCTTAGATGCAGCAAATGCCAAGAATATCCTAACAGCTTCTAGTCTTGCTATAGGAGCAAAGACATCAGTGTAGTCAACTCCTTCCTCTTATGTGTATCCTTGAACTACTAGTCTAGCTTTGTTTTTGATGACAATGCCTTTATTATCTTTTTTGTTCCTAAACATCCATTTGGTTCCTATAGTAGTCATCCCATGAGGAAGAGGACATAGGTTCCAAACCTTTTGCCTTTTGAATTGAAGCAGCTCCTCTTGCATAGCTTCAACCCAACTTCCATTCTTCATAACCTCATCAATCTTCTTGGGCTCTATCAGAGATAATAAACAAGAGTGAAGACAAATATTTGCTTCATGGGTTTGTCCTCTTGTTTTTACCCCTGTTTCAACATCTCCAATGATGTTTGAGGTGGGATGAGACTTGTGGATCCTTAGCTGAGGGATCACAGTAAGTTGCTAAGAGATATCTAAATTAGAGAAATTTAAATCTGGCATTGAAGCTTCTCCCACCACATCAGCATACTTATCAAAAGAAACTTAACCAATGAGTGTGTGACATCATTGATGTTTTCATCTATCGAGTGGTTATTAGCATCAAGAAATTCTTGATCACTATCACCACCACCATTGTCCTATACATTTTAAGCTTCTTTATCTAGTTGTTGAGCCTCTGAGCTGGAATTTGAAGGCATCTCAGATGTATCAACTAAATCTGACATTGTTTTGCTGATAGAAACTTCATTTGTAGAAGTAGTTACAACTGGAGCTGAAGATGTATAACTTGAAGGTCTTCTTAGCTCAAATCTTGGACCGAGATCACGTGGAGGTAAGATATCTGTAGATCCTGAAACATTCTCATAAGATTTGTTACAACAGTTTGTAACTAAATCAAGATCAAATAGCCAATCGGACCAGAACCAGCTACACAAGGTGTGTGCTCATTGAAAGTCACATTAGCTGACTCCTCAACAATTCTAGTTCTGAGATTCTATACTCTATAACCCTTAGCTTGAGAAGAGTATCCAATGAAGTGTCTATCATTTGATTTCTCAGCAAATTTGGCAATTTGATCATTGGTATTCAAGATGGTGCAAGGACATCCAAATGACCTAAGAAAACCAATGAAAGTTTTCCTCTTGTGCCAAAGTTCATAAGGAGTCTTGCCATGTGTCTTATCCACTAAAACTATGTTTTTCACATAGGAGGCAGTGCTGACTGCCTCTGCCCAAAAGGTGATGGGCAACTTAGAGTAAGGCAACATGGTTCTTCTAGCTTCAATCAGTGTCCTATTTCTCCTCTTAGCAACACCATTTTGCTGAGGAGTCCTGGGAGCACTATATTGTCTTGTAATGCCCTTTTCATCACAAAATGTATCATGGATTTGGTTCCTAAATTCAGTTCCTTGATCACATCTTATGGTTTTGACCTTGTGATTACATTGATTCTCAATCTTTAAGATGAAATTCTTTAGAATCTCAGGAGTCTCATCCTTAGTTCTAAGGAAGAAGACCCAAGTGAATATTGTAAAGTCATCTATGATCACAAAATAATAAGAGGTCCTTCCTAGACTCATTACACGGGTGGGGCCAAAGAGATCCATATGTAACAGTGTAGGGGTGTAGTGATAGAGTTACTTTCCTTAGGCTTGTGAGATACCTTGTGTTGCTTCCCTTTCAGGCATGCAATACAATGATCATCACTTGTAAACTCTTTCTTTGGATTTCCATTTACCAAATCATTCTTAATCAGTTTATTCATGTTTTTAAAATTTACATGGCACATTCTTTTATGCCAGAGGAAAGACTCATCACTATTAGCTTTAGATAGAAAGCATCAAACTTTTGCTGAGGGAGATGTTTCTTGAAAATCCATCTTGTACATGTTTCCTCTCCTGGGAGCTCTGAGCAGAATATGCACTTGAGGAATGACCACCCCGGGCTTGAGAACAATGCACTCATGCTCAGTGAAGAGCATGTTATAACTCTGATCACAAAAATTGAGATACACTCAGAAGATTGTATCCAATCTCCTTGACAAAGTTTACTTTCTCAAAATTGAGCTTACCATTGGTGACCTTGCCCCTTCCAGAAATGCAACCACTTTCATCTCCTCCAAACCCAACTGGCCATCCATCAGTTCTTTCAAAAGTTTGGAGTAGTGACCTGTTTCCTGCATGTGCCTGGAACAACCACTATCAATGATCCAGACATTATTGTTTGTCTTGAGTTGTTCCTGCACAAAGGAAATGATTAGTTACATTTGGAAACCCAAGCCTTATTAGTCTTGGGCTCATCAAAGGAAATATAAGGTAATGAAACAGTAATAGATCCTATAGTTGTGCTTTGAGGATCTTTTGCTATTGTTGATGGAGAACATGCAGTCACTTGGTCTTTCTTTGTCTTCCACACCACCTTTGGAAGTTTGGACTTGACCTTCAACACTTCAGAAGCTTTTGAGACTTTGGAAGTTTTGAAAACTGGACCTTCGGAAGATCCTGCTAGCACTACAACAGACTTCAGCCCTTCAGAAGTATTCCTTTCTTCCGAGACCAAATTTTTTTCTGAAGGAAATTTTCCGCTTGCCTTCTTCTTCATTTTGGAGCTTCCGAAGGAACAAATTTTCCTTCCGAAGCTGAATTCTTCTTGGAGCTTTTGGGAGTTTCTTTCTTGGTCACATGAAGAGTACCTCTTGGATTGTATGGAAAATCCTTTGCAAGATGAGAAGTACTTTCACACATAACACATTCGATCTTCTTCTTCCAAAGATCCTTATTCTGAGAACAAGGCTGACTTTGATCACTTCCCTTCTCCACTTTCATCTTTGTAGATGCTAAGACAGTCCCTTCTTCCTAAGATCCTTCTGCTAGCACTACAACAGACTTTGAGAACTATTCTTGGAGTTGGATTGTTCAGGCTGTGTAGCAGTGGTACACAACAAATCAGCCTTCTTCTTGATGCTAAGATGATTTGAACATGAACCTGAACTCTTGGTACAAGAGTTTAGGTTGATGTTTTTAGTCTTAACCACTTCAACCCCTGCAGAGATAAAGATTTGTTTCTACTTAGAGTTAAAAGTGGCCTTGATCTTAGAGTTTAGGTTGATGTCTTTAGTCTTAACCACTTCAATCCTAAACTCTTGTTTCTGCTTAGCTTTTCTCTTGCTCTTTCTGATCAAGTTCTTCCTCATAGAGTTAGTCATCACAGATTTCTTGCTCTCCTCAGAAGGATAGTGACCCTTCTTAGAATCCTTCTCTTCACTCTTCTCAGAGGAATTCTTCACTATCACTTCTTCATCCTCTTCACTCAAAGGGTCTATGAGAGGAAGCTCATCTTCACAAGTTCCAAACCTAGGTGATCTTACAGACAAAATTGTGTGTGGAGGAGCTATCTCACTAGATCCCAGTCCCAGCTTGTTTTGATAACAAACTTTTGCATGCAAGGATGAGGATATGATGTTCTTGAAAGTCTCTTCTTCAAGAACACAATTTTTTGCCCTAGCTTTGCTAATCATAAACTCAACTGGAATTCAGTCAACTTGGTTATGAGATCCTTGATCTGAGTCCTATAATTGGTATGCTCATGTTTTAGAACTGAAATGGTTTTCTCTAAGTCCTCTATCTTTAACTTATAATCATTTTCAGCCTTTTTGAAATCAGATTTTAAGATGTTCAAGGACTCAAGATCAGATCGCATCTCTAAGTTGTAGGAACTATATCTATTAACTTTAGCACTATATTCAGGAGAAAAGAGATGTTCCAATACCTTGGCTTCATCATGGTCAACCATTAATGCTTGGGTTGGAGATGCATCTTCCACCTAAAAGCTCCAGTCAAAGCCTCCTTGGCTTCTTATTCTAGGTGGCTTTTTCAGTGTAGTTTGGTCTGGATTGTGCTTGGCCACCATTTGTTCTTGGTGCCTTACACTCTTTAGAAAAATCTCCCATCAAGTTACTGTTGTAACACGTGAATTTGCTTTTATCCAACCCAAACTTTCCACTGGTTGTATTGCTGGGAAACTTACTTCATGTCCGCTTGTAGAACTTCTTGTCTCTGGGAGTGAGAAGAGCCATTTGCTGGAGTATTTCCAGATACTCCAGATCATCTGGATGGATACAATCCAAGTTTTCAAGGGTGAAGAGAAAGCTGCCATAACTTTCATCAGATGACATAAAGGCTTGAGAAGAACTTGTCTCTTGGGAATGGACTTCCTTGAGTATAGTTCTCCCTTGGTGTCTCCGGGAAGGTGATGAAAGGACCCTTTTGTGAGTTGTCAGAGTAATATATAAGTTGATGCTGAGGTTCTATGCTATCCCTTTCAACCACATGCAGGGCTGAACTCATTTGATTTCTGGAGTTACCAGATGAACCTTGCATGTTCATCTCCATCTGGTATCCACTGAGAATGCCATACAACTCTGTCAAAGAGAGAGTCTTAAGGTTCTCAATCCTCTTGATAACAACACAGTAGTGTGTCCATTTCCTAGGAAGAGAGGACATGAACTTCCTTACAATGTCCCTGTTTTCAAGAGTTACTCCAACATCCACTAGAGTATCCACAATTTCAAAATACCTGAAGTATTGTTGAGTCATGGTCTCACTTGTCTTGAAGGTGAAATTTAACTGCTGCTTCAGGAGATCCCTTTTGTTCTCCTTGGCTTCAGAGGAACCCTCATACATTAGTTTCAATTCATCCCACAACTGGTTAGCTATTTTGCATTTCTTGAAACCTCTGTACATAGAGTTTGGAAGAGCAGTCTAAAGGGTTGTCATGGCCTTTTGATCAATTTCTACTCTCTTTCTATCTTCATTTGAGTAGTCAGCCACAGCCTTGGGGATCATACCACCTCAAGTAGCAGCTAAAGAGGTGCTTGGTATGTAAGGTCCAGAAACAACATACTCCCACATTCTTGAGTCTAGAGACTTGATAAAGCCTTCTATTCTTTGGCACCAAGTGTCAAAGTCATCAAGAGTGATCAGTGGGGACTTTGTCATGGTTCCAGTTTTCATATCAGCTTTAGAGATAGCTGCCATTTGATTTGTTAACTATTTTGTGTGTGAGGGATGTTAAGATGGTGAGATCTTACAATCAAGATCCTGGAATGCTCTAATACCAATTGCAGGACCGTTTAAAGGTACTTGCTTACAACACAACAACACAAAGAGGAGAGTGTCTAACAACACTTAACGGATCAAATGGGGCACTAGAAACTAGTTTTAGTGAGAACTAAGAAACACAAGTATTCAAGAGACAGAACAAGAACAACACAAGTAGTTGGTTTTCAAGGATGATGTATATTGCTCAGTTGTTCCTTACAAGTGTTTACAAAGCAGTGGTTTAAGATACAAAGGACCAGATATATTTATACTATAACCTACAACCGGCCATACTTTGAAGCTCAGTTGGATACATGATCTATACAACAAGAAAATCAATGTAAAGTCAAAAGGTGGATTGTCTTTTGACTAGTTACTATGACATGCCATAGCTCATATCATAATATATTATAAAAAGTATTAAGTACATAAAGTAGAAAGCTACAAACTCAAGACCCCAATGTACAGTTACCAAAAGCATGGACCTTTTCACCAACTTATGTAAAGTTGGTATCTCATCAGAGTTGCAGCGGAAAATGGTCAAGCTTTATGGAAAAGGTATATCAGATAAAGCATGTGTTCAAAAAGTCTTCGGAAGAAATCTATCTTCAAGTGTTGGCTTCGGAAGACTTTTTCTTTGAAGCTTCAGAAGACTTCATGTTTGGCTTAGGAAGATATTGGTCTTGGCTTCGGAAAATTTCACACTTAGAATATTTTCTAAGGTAGAGTGTGAAACTTCTGAAGCAATCCACTTCAGTACACTTGTGCATGCATGCATGAGAGACTTTGGGTGTTTGGGTTGCATCAGCCTTATATCAAACCTTATATTAAGTATGGTATACCTGCCAAAGGACCTTAGAAAGCCAATGAATGGTGGCTTCTTCTTCCATAGCTCATAAGAGGTTTTCCATGTGGCTTAACTACAAGAACTCTATTCTGTACATAGCATGCAATGTTGACTACCTCTGCCCAGAAAGTAAGAGGCAGTTTGAATCAGCCAACATAGTCCGAGTAGTCTCAATAAGTGTCTTGTTCCTCCTCTCAGCAACATTATTTTGTTGAGGAGTTCTAGGAGCACTGTATTGTTTGTTAATCCCTTTTGAGTTACAGATAGAGTCAATAACGTGATTCTTAAACTCCATCCCTTTATCACTTCTAATTATCTATATCTTGTGATCAATTTGATTTTCTATTTTAAGAATAAAATATTTTAACGTTTCAGTAGTTTCATCCTTAGTTCTTATAAAGAATACCCATGTAAATCTTGTAAAATCATCAACTATCACAAGGCAATATGATTTCCTTTCAATGTTCATTATACTTGTTGGATGAAATAGATCCATGTGCAATAAGTGTAATGGGGTGGTGATAGAGTTAATAACTTTAGATTTATGAGATGCCATGTGTTGCTTCCCTTTTAGTCATACAACATAGTTATCTTTGTAGAAAAATTCAATTTTAGGCAAACCATATACCAATTTATTTTTAACCAGTCTATTCTTGGTTTTAAAATTGACATGACACATTTGTTTATGCCATAGTGTTCACTCATCACCATAAGCTTTGGAAAGAAAGCATGATACTTCTCCTAGTGGGGAAGCGTAGTTCATCTCTATCTTTTACATATCCCCTTTCCTGGGAGATCTAAGAAGCACCAATTCCGGAGGAATGGTCATCCTAGGTTTGAGGATAATCCAATCATGTTTTTTGAAAAGCATTTGGTGCTTTTGATCATAGAATTGAGAAACACTTTAAAAGATTATGTTCAAGCTGTTTGACAAAGTGTACTTTGTCAACCTTTAACTTGCCGTTAGATACACTCCCTCTGCCAGAAATGTATCCTCCAACCTCACCTCCAAATTGAACAGGACCTCCATCAAAGTATTGAAATTGCTGAAGGAGAGATCTATTCCCAGTCATGTGCCTGGAGCATCCACTATCTACAATCCACACGTTATTGTTCTTGTCATATGGATGTTCCAGCACATAAGGTGAAAAAGTTAGTTTTTATTGGAAACCTAAGCCTTATTGGTCTTGGGTTCTTCCAATGAGGATTTTGTTTAACCAAAATTTATGCATGGGGGTTCAATAAGTGTTTGTGAAGTGGAGGCTTGGGCAGCAGCATCCTCCCTTGGTTGATCATAGATGATGAGCTTGTTAAAGCTTGAGCAGCATGGCATTCTCCGAAGCTTCTTTCTTCTTGGAAGAAGCCTTCACCACCTTCTCTTCCGAAACACTCTTCTTCTTGGATGGTTTCAAGGGGACTCTCTTGGTTTTCAGAGTCTTCACAACTTTAGCTTTCGAAGCCATTCTCCCTTCGAAAGAAGAATTTTCTTCCAAAAGCAACCTTGCTTTGGAAACAAGCTTTCCCTTCTTCATCACTTGGACCATTTGATAGGTTCCAAATGAGAAACCTTCCTTGTATCCTTCTTTATTAACATTATTTGCATAATAGAAGGTTTATCCAAGACTTTTCCAAGATTGCTTCTCCACTAACCAAGTTGACCCGAAAGGATGTAAAGTTTATATGGGGTCAAGCTCAGGAGAAGGCGTTCGATGAACTGAAGGCGAGGTTGATTCAAGCTCCTGTTCTATCATTACCCGATGGAAGCGAAGATCTAGTGGTTTATTCTGATGCTTCCTACTCGGGGTTGGGGTGCGTGTTAATGCAGAGAGGGAAGGTTATAGCCTATGCATCTCGATAGTTGAAGGTTCATGAGGTCAATTATCCTACTCATGACTTGGAGCTAGCAGTTGTGGTCTTTGCACTAAAGATTTGGAGGCATTATCTTTACAGGACGAAGTGCACCACTTTCACTGACCACAAGAACTTGAAGTACATCTTCGAGCAGAAGGATCTGAACATGAGGCAGAGACGGTGGTTGGAACATATAAAGGATTATGATTGTGAGATCCACTACCATCCAGGCAAGGCCAATGTGGTGGCTTATGCCCTTAGCCGAAAAGGGAGGCTCGAGCCGATTCGGGTGAAAGCATATCAACTGATCATGACCTCGGATGTAATGAAGCAAGTCAAAGAGTTTCAAGATGAGGCACTGAAATAAGATCATCTTAACTCTGAAAGGATGAGAGGTCTGGTTGGGGAATTGGGTGAAAACACACTTGGTGTTAAAACCCGATTTGGACGGTGTGGATTCCTCGATTTGGGGATCTACGGGTGAACATAATGGATGAGGCTCACAAGACCCGATACTCCATTCATCCTAGTGCCACAAAGATGTATCAAGACATGAAGAAGAATTATTGGTAGCCCTGTATGAAACGTGACGTAGTGGAGTATGTGAGTAAATGCCTAACTTGTCTACAAGTGAAGGCCGAGCATCAAAAGCCGTATGGGAAGATTCAACCATTGGATATACCGGAATGGAAGTGGGAGCACATCACCATGGATTTCATTACGAAGCTGTCGCGTACTCCGAAAGGGTACGATGCCATATGGGTGATTGTTGACCGTCTGACGAAGAGTGCTCACTTCCTACCGATCCGCGAGACATATTCATCTGAGAGTTTGGCGGATCTATTCATCAAGGAAAATGTAACTCGTCATGGTGTGCT
>BJCM01235813.1:0-10926 GCA_018326385.1 Flaveria bidentis
TTAGGTGGTTTATTATGATTCCCTATCTCATTTTCCAAGAGCAACAAGTTCTGGATCCTAGAATCCTTCCCTGCTGAGAATGCATAGTTCTCTGAGTCCATAATGTATTTGTATTAAACTTGAAAAACCAAAACTGTATGTGCGACTGGGAGAGGCGACTAGGGGACGACTGAAACACAATCGTGCGATTGAGCTTAGTCGTATGACTGGAAGGCGATTAGGGCTGTTGTGCGAATGGACAGACTGACTGAGTCAATCGTGCAATTGAACTAGCGTTTGAGTTCAGACGTACGATTGAAAGGGCGATTAGGACTGTTATGCGAATGGACAGACCGACTGAGTCAATCGTGCGATTGAACGAGCGTTTGAGTTCAGTCGTACGATTGAACTGGACGATTGGAGTTCAGTCGAGCGATTGAGTTAATCGTGCGACTGAGACTGCTGAAATCGAATTTTTTCACACACTTTGACCTAAAAACGTAATTTTGACACCCTAGACGGCTGCAAATTGAAAAAGACTCAATTTTCTGAACATGCACACGTAAAAACTGGATTTTTGGGTAGAAAGAACGGATCTTTTCGCTTAAAACGTTGATTTTTCCAAAAACAAGATTGAATCCACGAAGAATCAAGAGCCAAAGTTCCTTGATACCACTTGTTAGGACCTTCTGCGTACGTTGTACTAACTGATTCAACGTGAAACCAGATCAAATAGGATTCCGCACTATTTGATCTGGTTTCACGTTGAATCAGTTAGTACACCGTACGCAGAAGGTCCTAACAAAGATAAAAGCCCAACGCGCGCCGCCAAAGCAGAATGCCTACACCAAACTCTATAGAGTAAAGAGACATCAAAAAGTGTAAGGCAAGATTATAGCATGGGCGTATTCTGAAGACTTGGAGGTCTATGTAGTTAAGAGAGAGAAGGGGGTCAAGTACTTCACATATCCTCATGATTTGAAGACTCTTCCTGGTTTTGAGCTCCACCACATGGCATGCTTAGATTTTTTGTACGCCAACCCGAGGATGATGTTAGGATGGATTGAGGCTGCGTTGAAGAAGGAATACCACACCAGGTGGGTAAACTTTGGACCTCAACAACCTAAGAGGTTCATCCGTAAGTTTGAAGTGGATCCTATATCTAGAAGACCAAAGGTGGTGCAGAAGTGGAGTCCCCCATGCACAATGTCAAAGATTCCCTTACGGGAAATGCCTTGGGACTTCACTCCACACTTCAAATGGTGGTATTATGATTGGCGGACGGGTGAAGCGGTCATAGTTTTGAACAGAGAAGGAACAATAGAGACTATCAGGGTATTCGACCCAATGTGGCTTACAAACTTGTCTGCTGAAGATTTTTATACTTTATACAAGTGGCCACTGTTCTATGACACGTAGGATATTGTACAAGCTCTATAGTTCCAACACGTTATAAGGCTCTACTTTGCATTTGAAATACATGCAGGAGTTACAATAGAGGAGATGTACAAGAAGTTCTAAGAACACATAAAGAATGTTAGATGATAGAGTAAACTAGGACCAAGGGGGAGTTTGTAGATACATGATGTTCCTAGTTTATGAGCTTAAATGTAAAAGTCTTTCATTTCTTACATATGTGTAACGTAATGATTCAAATGAAATATAATATGTGGTTGATATTTATTAATGTTTAATTATTTCATATTATTATTGTGATAAGTATAATTCATATGTATGAACTTATTATATAAGTTTGAAGTTATTGTACATAGTTCTTAGTCAATAATGATTGAGAAATGTGTTCAATCTAGTCGGATGAGTATTCATGCTAATGGACCATACGCATGAATACATCATGCTTATGGACCAGTCGCACGAATGAACCAGGAGACTGGATAAGTCGTATGATTGAGACATAAGATTGACTCAGTCGCACGACTGAACCTTCAGTCGTGGGTATGACTCAGTCACATGATTCAATCGCACGATTGAACCATGCTAATGGCTCAATCGTACGAATGAAAACAAAAAACCTATAAATACCACCTAATTCATGGAAAACATAAAAAAATTCGAAACAATTAGAAACACTTACGAATATACATCAACCCTAGCCATCCAAAACGTCCAAGTAAGCCAATCCAACTTCAAAGTTCGTTCTTGATCGATTCCTACTCCTTCTTAACGTTTGGTTCATTCTTATATCGATCGAGTTAACGTTCTCACTGATTGGATCGCCAATCAAATAGGATTCTGCACTATTTGATCTGGTCTCAGGAAGAATCTGTTTGTATTCCTTATGTACACGGTCCTGACAGAAGTTGTTCTCAGCTTTCTAGCGAAACTAGTATCATTGAACGAAAGTTCAATAGTGCTTGAGGCTGATTTACAAGTGATTTTTTTGCTGAAAGTACCATTGAACAAAAGTTCAAGCTTGTTTTGTGCGAAATTGCCGGCGAGACTAGGCAGTTTCAAGAATTTGGCTAGCGAAACTGCTGCCGAAATTGTCTGCGAAACTACTGTTGGTTCAGGGAAACTACATTTCACTGCGAAACTAGCTCTGCCAAACTACAATTTCGGCAAAATTATCATTTCTTTAGTGACATTATAAAAATTGCCATCTTCAGAAGACTTTAAATCAGATATTCTCATAATGGCACAAAGCCGGTTTGACTCTTTTGTAGCAATGAAGACAGAAAATTTGACAGATTTGATTGATCAATTCTTAAAGGTGGCAAATAATCTAAAGAATCATGTTCCAGGTCTCAGTAATCATGAACAAATTCAAAAGTTTCTTGACTCACTTCGTCTTAATGTAATCATCAAGTTAAAATGCTGAAGCAAGAAAGAGATTTTGTCGACACAAAACTTATGGATATGATCAACAGACTAAAATCTCTTGAGCTGAATATCCAAAGAAATGAATTTCAGCAAGCCGTGTTCACACATCAAACACACATGCTTAATATTGATCTTGTTTCTTCTGTAACAAGCATACTTGATTACAAAACAAAGATGATTGAAAGATGAAGTTATTGAGAACTGATTTGGATTTAAAATTTGAATTCAAAGAAACTGTAGAAGAGAACTGTGAAACTTTAAGAGTCGACAATGATAGTAAACCAGAGTCTGTGAGAAACGATGATGATAAGGCTAGAAAAGTTGAAAAAAGAGAGAAAGAATCTGAGGCAGACGAGATGCTAAAGGTCAAATAAGAGGAACAACAAAAAATCACAAGGGTTTGCAACTGTGAGAAGAGTTTAGCTGCAGAACAAACTATCATGGATCTTTCCTTATGAGACTATTCAGGATATGTGTTCCTCATCTTGCAAAAACAGTTATTGGGGATTTATAAGGCAAACAGATTGTTATTGGAAAATGAATAAGAATTAAAAATAATCAACCAGGAATTAAAGAAAAACAAAATTGTTTTTTCAAGAAAACTTAATGAAACATTGGCTGAAAATGATCTTTTAAGAATAACCATTTTTAGCGTAATGCTAAAATTAATATTTTGAGAGAAAGGGCTGTTTTAGCTCAATTTGAAACGACAAAGCTTCAAACAAATTTGATAAATGGACCCTTTCACACATGAAAAATGATGAGCTTATTGCTAAACAAAAAGGGGCGCGGGTAAAACATGAGATTGGATATAAATCTGATAATGAAACTGTATTTAATTTAATTCCATCCCCTTCTACTTTGTGTTATTCACCAATCCCCATACCTCATCCTAAAAATGATTTGTTTGAACAACCTACAAATAGTCTGCATGCAAGTTTTGAGCGATATCAATCTTAATGAGGTGCGAGATGATTATGATTCTACAATTGGTATGTGTAACACCCTGTTATTTTTTTTAGTTAGTAAAGAAAGAATAAAGTCAAGGAAAAGGGAAAGAAAGGAAAGAAAGCTCAAATGGAGGGACTAAGGGTGTCAAAAGGACAAAACTTTTAAAAAGTGGGTGAATAAAGGTGATGGCCGCCCACTCTTGCACATCACCTTTCTGCGTACGGATTCTAGAGGGAGAAAGTGTAGAGTTTTCATGTTTTGAAGAAGGACAAGTTGAGAATTTGAATTCAAGGTAAGAATTCATGGTTTTACGGTGTTCTTAACCGGTTATGTCCTCAGGTGTATGCTTATGTGTGTTTGTGTGTGTTCGGGTGTATGTTTTTATTGGGTTTCTAGATGATTGAACTCATTTGCAAATGAGTTTGGAAGAAGCCATACACAAGAGCTGCTAAGGTGAGTTCTAGAACCCCTATTTTTACATCTTTTAACTGATTTTGGGACTGGAAATGCATGAACGTATGTTTTCATAAAACTGGGTTTTATACCCATATGTTTGATGTGTTTATGATGATGTATGGTATGATTCTGGACTTTGTTCATGATTTGATGATGTTATGATTATGTTTCTAAAGCATAGAATGTAAGAGTTAAGCTTAGAACATGAAAGATGAGAATTGGGGACTGAATCCGATGAATAGTGTGCCCTAGGCTGCTCATATGCCCAAACAGTAGTTCATACGCCTTAGTGTCGGAAATGCAGATGAAAGTCAATGCAGATGAAATTCAATACGGATGAAAGTCAATGCGGATGAACATTGAATAAGTGTGGGAAATGCGGATGAGCATTAACTAAGTATGGGAAATGCGGATGAACATTGACGGAAATACAGATTAATAAAAGAAATGCAGATGAACTATAACAAATGCGGATGAAGTAAAAAAAATGAGAATGAACTATAACAAATGCAGATGAAGTAAAAGAAATGCGGAAGAACTAAGACAAACGCGGATGAACTAAGACAAATGCGGATGAACACTTAGAATATTTCTGACTTCTTGAGAAAAAGTGTAATTTAGGCTTTGACTTGGGAGATTCCTGGGGGCTATGTAAGTTGACTTTTTGAGGACATAGATGTTATGATGGGCATGTTACGATGTTTGATGCTTTGGCATGATATGCATGATGTTATGCATGTTGTGTATGATGTATGCTATGTATGTATGATGACCTGTATGATGATGTTGACTGTTTATGTTTGTGTTCCTTGTGATGTATGATTATTTTCCCATGGCTTTAAGTTGAATGTTAATGAATGAAATGAAAGTATTATGTAACATAAAGTGGAAGATAATGAAAAGAGGAACATGATGAATGAATGCATGCATTAACGAATGAATGAACATAAGAAAGGCTTGCAAGAAAATGTATGGAGGTTCACACCCAATGTAGGGTGTTAGCTCAACGATGTGCTTGTTAGCTACCCCAGAATGATGCACACCGGGGTCTTTCTTTGTGATTGACCATTTGTATAGAACCTTTGTCGCTTACCCTAGATACTGTGGCCAGGCTGCTGTGCGCCATGACGGGAGGTCTATTAAAGACCTCGGCCCAGTATCAGCTTTATTCATGATGGCAGGTATAGCACATGACAATGGTACACCTGAATTTACCCTAGGTACTGTGGCCAGGCTATTGTGCACCATGACGGGAGGTCTATTATAGACCTCGGCCCAATATCAGCTTTATGCATGACGGCGGGTATAGCACATGACAATGGTACACCTGAATTTACCCTAGGTACTATGGCCAGGCTGTTGTACGCCATGACGGGGGGTATATGATAGACCCCGGCCCAGTACCAGCTTTATGCATGACGGTAGGGTAAATTTCATGGTTTTTTATGGAATGAAAGGAAGTAATGATGAACGCATGAATGAAAGTAACGAAAGTGAATGATAATGACATACGATGAATGAACGAAAGTTAATGAATGAATGATGAAGATAATAATGATATTATCTACGTGTATGTATGATGTGTGATCACATGCTAAAGTAAAGAACGGTTCTAATGAAAGTAAAGTATGTTTTATTATAAAACTAGAACTCACTCAGCAAAGTTGACTTTTTATGCATTTTCCAGTTGGCAGGTGAGCATTGCTGAGGATGGCGCGAGGTAGCTACTTGACATTTTGGATGGCATTCTTTTGTTTAAAGTTTTTGCATTGTAATGCGAACGAACGATGTTTTGAAATGAACGATTGTATTAACTTGCAAAAGCATTCATAATGAAATGAAAAGTTATTTTAATGTTTCGCTGCAATGTTCTATAAAAGTTAAATATAACTAAATGTTTTTATGAGCAATGATTGACCAGCTGTGAGCGTCTTGGGAACAGGGCCTTACAAGTTGGTATCAGAGCCAAAGTTTAAGTGAAACGGGTAAATTTTCAAAATAAACCTAAACTTAAACTGAAAATGGGACGGAAAGGGAAGGGATGCCAGTCCGAGTAGTTGCGTGCCATCAAGTATTATCTTAATGTTAACCGGTATTATGTGCGCATGTCATGTGGTTTATGTGCTGCTTGTAGATTTAGATACTGATGTAGTCAGGATAGGTAATGTTTGGAATAAGAAGAGAAAAGTAAGTGGCTAATGACAACTGGCCACTGTAATTAGGGACTTACAATACTTGAAATAAGTTGAGTTGTTCCCTTGAATGACCGTGTTGGTGTTTAAATATTTCAGTGGGTGTGTTAGTGGATGGCCGGTGGTAGATCATCAAAAGCTTCGCGTGGTGGGGGTGGACGTGGTGCTAAACCACAGGTCACGAGAGGAAGGCCTAGAGCCGAAAAGATGGTTCATGAAGAACCAGAGTCCCCTCATCCAGAGGGCAGTGATGAGAGTGCTAACTTAAGGGCCTTAGTGAAGGAGGCTGTTGTTGAGGAGGTGCACCAGGTCATGCAGACAATCTTTCGGTCTGTGGTGACCGAAGTTATCAAGGTTGTGAGGGAAGGAGAAAGGAAGGAAAGAAGTAGACCTACGGGCGAAAGAAGACAACCCGAGACTGAGACGGTTTTGTCTGATGACGAAGAAGAAGAGGAAAAAGAAGAGCCTGCGCCAGAGGCGGCACGAGGCTGTAACTACGGGGCATTTCAACGATGCAAGCCCCCTACTTTTGATTGTAACGGCACTGCTGCTGCTGCTCACCGGTGGGTGAGAGAAATGGAAGTTATTCTGAACATTAGCGAGTGCCGAGAGGATCAGAAAGTGAAGTTTGTTGCCCACTCTTTCGTGGACTCAGCTTTATGCTGGTGGGACAATATTGTCCAAGCTGAGGGTAGTCGGGTTATCGGAGCTGAAAAAGTTGGTGATTGAGGAGTTCTGTCATCACTGGGAAATGGATAAGGTGGAAAGGGAATTCCTGCAGCTGGAAGCGGGAACCATGACACATCAGCAATACCCACCAGGTTTAATGAAATGGCACGGTTGGTGTCGGATCAAGTGATGCCTCTGTCGTGAAAGATCAAGAGATACATCCAGGGCTTGCCAGCGGATATTCGTAGGCACATGATCGCCGCCCGGCCGAGCACGTTTAGGTCGGCGGTGGATTTGACAGGAAGACTGTATGATGAAAGGACTGCGGTGGTGATCGAAGGTAGCAAGAAAGGTGGTAGTGATCGGAATTGGAATGGAAAAAGGTTTGGTTGGGGTGGTGCCCCGATGAGTAACAAGAAGACATGGGTAGATGCCCGCCGTGTGGTCACATCTGGTGCGGGGTCAAAGAAATGTTGCACATGTGGAAGAGAGCATATTGGTGAATGTAGGTTAGGATCAAACTTATGCTTCAAATGTGGGAAGACCATATAGCAAAGGACTGTCGTACGGTCTGATGTTTCGACTATGGTACGGAGGGCCACACGAGTAGAGATTGTAATAAGCCGAGGGCTGAGGGTTCTAGGGTGAAGAAGACTAGAGTTGAAGGACGGAGGGCGAGTGCTAGAGCGTTTACGATGCCGCAGGAGGAGGCTAGGACAGACCCTGATGTTGTGTCAGGTATATTTCTAGTAAACCAAACTTTAGCCTCTGTGTTATTCGATTCTGGTGCTAGTAAAACTTTTATTTATGCTGCTTTATGTGCTAAACTGCTTGTTAGTAGTAAGAATATAGATGCGCCCTTTGATGTAGAAACTGCCATAGGAAAGTCTACCAGAATTTCTGCGGTGATAGAAGAATGTGAAGTGGAATTAGAAGGTCATAAGTTTCTGGTTAGACCAATCTTAATGACCTTAGGTGGTTTCGATGTGGTTATTGGGATGGATTGGTTAGCCAACTACGAGGCGAATATTGTGTGTCGCAAGAAGATGATTCGTTTGATAGCGCCTGACGAGAGTTCGGTAACGGTTTATGATGATCGGGTTGATGATTCTGAAAGTGATTTTGATGGTGGTGGTAGGAAAGTGTATGAGGCATGGATGTAGCGCCTCTTTGGCTTATGTGAAGGATGTAGAAACACCAACACCACAGCTTTCCGATGTCCCGGTTGTGTGTGACTTTGCAGATGTGTTCCGAAGATTTACCAAGAGCGCCACCCGACCGTGAGATCGAATCTCAGATTGATTTGATACTAGGTGCCCAACATGTTGCCAAGGCACCGTATCGGTTGGCTCCTACTAAGATGAAAGAATTGATGGAGCAATTGCAAGAAATTCCTGATAAGGGGTTTATTAGACCGAGTATCTCTCCTTGGGTTGCTCTGGTCCTATTCGTGAAGAAGAAAGACGATTGTATGAGGATGTGTATTGACTACCGTGAGTTGAACAAGTTGACGATAAAGAACCGATACCCCTTACCGAGAATTGATGATTTGTTTGATCAGCTGCAAGGTGCCAGTTGGTTCTCAAGAATAGATCTTCGATCGGGCTACCATCAGTTAAAAGTGAAAGAGCAGGATGTCCCTAAAACAGTTTTTCGCACGCGTTATGGTCACTACGAGTTCCTTGTTATGTCATTTGGTTTGACCAATGCGCTAGCTGCTTTTATGGACTTGATGAATTGAGTGTGCTGACCAATGTTGGATAAATCAGTGATTGTGTTTATTGATGATATCCTTATTTATTCCAGGAATGAAGAGGAGTATGACGGTCACATTCAAGAGGTGATGGAGACATTCAGAAGGGAGAAGTTGTATGCTAAATTTGAGGTATCGGGTTCGAAGCCGAGAACCCTCATATTTTTTTTCATAGGCATAAGTGCCTAGCCTAATGGTAAACACATTCCTTGTCAACTTTAAGGTCTCGGGTTCGAACCCGGTCACCCTCATATTTTTTTAAAAGCTTTTTCTTCAACTTATTAATTAAAGAAAAATTATAGTTATTTTAAAAATCATTTTTTAACTAAATTTATTTTTAAAGTCACCAAATTATTTTCTAGAAATCTTTAAAAATTAAAAACTTATAAATTTTCTTAATAAAAGTAATAGAACAAAGTTATTTTTTAACTTGTAAAATGGACCGAAAGTTAAATAGTTTATTTAACAATAAGTTTATTAATAAATTATTATTGATCATTATACTATTTTTAATTATTGTTTAATCATGGTTATAAAAATTTATTTAAACTTTTCAATTATTATAGATGATTTAATTTCATGTCTCTATATTAAAATACTTAAATAGTATATTTATTTTTCATTGAATTCAAAATATAAGTGATGCGATTATTTAATTTATTTATTAAATCCCAAATTCCACTTGAAACCCTAGTTCAGGTATGAATCATTAATCTTATCTTTAAACTTAATCTTGGAAATTATACGTTTAGATATCTTGTAAAAGGAATCGTTGGAGCACCACTTAGTTACTTGTTATTACTCTTAATATCAACTTATACAACATGTGAGTTTTTCATGCTGCTTTTTACTTTACTTCACACCTTTTGGGGTGAAACATGTTATACTAATAAATATACACTTGTAAAACGTCTTGAAACTTGTAATGCACGAGCAATTCGTTTATAAACTTGTCATGGCTATTTGAGATATTTGTGAGCCTTATATGATAGTCATCTTTAGAAAACAATCATTAACTATTGCTAGCCTAGCGACGTCATAGATCTATGGGCCTGACAAGCCTATTTGGTGCTAAAGCCGAGGTTATTCCCGACTCCTAATTATGTATGCTCGTTCATCATGAGAACCAAGTACACTTAGCTAATCATTATAACTTATTGTGGCCATCTTTGTCAAGGATTGATTGTATCATTATGTTATCTATAAACATGCATTATTCAAAACCATGACATGAACTGCTACTTTTAACTTATATATTTATGTATATATAACCCATGGAAACTCGCCAACATTCAAAGGTTGACTTTATTTTTAACATGTTTCAGGAAAGGCCCAGTGTTGAGATTTGTTATTGAATTATGCATACATCTTGGGTTGGACCTAGGAAATAAAGGACATGTCTTTGAATCTTGGAATTATTGAACTTAAGTTATGTTTTGTTTTGTTTGAGACTTATTGGTTGTATTTCACTTTGAAACTTATGGTTAAGTATATTTACATTTATTGGTAGTGTTATGTGGCATTGAACAATTTTAACCCTCACATCTCAACGTTTACGCCGTTAAGGTTGGGGTGTGACACAAACAATGGACACACTATTGTGTGGTCCTAAAGAGAACTGAAAACCTGAAGACCCTTACTCTCATAGAGTTGTATAGTATCCTTAGTGGATACCAGATGGAGATAAAGATGCTAAATCCAACTTAGTGGATACCAGATGGAGATAAAGATGCTAAATCCAACTAGGAACTCTTCAAACAAATTGTACAGTTCAGCCATTCATGTGGTTGAAATGGACTGCAGGGAACCATAGCATCATCTCCTCTGCTACACAGAAAACTCACAAAAGGGTCCTTTTTCACCTTTCCAGAGACACCAAGGGAGAGTTACATCCAAGGAGGCTCAATCCAAGCAGTGGAAACTCTCTTTTCACTCTTGAAGACTTGGACTGTATCCATCTAGATGTCGATCCAGATGATCGGCAGTACATGGAAATAGTCCAGCAAATGGCTCTTTTCACTCACGAGGCCAAGAAGTTGTATAAGAGGATAGGTAGAAAGTTTGCCAGCAATGCAACCAATGCAA
>BJCM01235816.1:0-18818 GCA_018326385.1 Flaveria bidentis
AAGTCATTGTCTTTGAGTTCTTCTAAGTCTTGAACTTCGGAAGAGAAGACTTTGTCTTCAAAAGTTGGAGTTTTCCTTTGGAAGTTGATCTTGCACTTTATCTTCGGAAGAACTCCATTTCCTTCGGAAGTTCCATACTTAGCTTTGGAAGTCCTTTAAAAGTTGCACCAAAATAATCTAAGTGTTTGGTTTTGGTTGCACCAGCCTTTCTAGATCCAACATAAAACAATCAAAGTGGAACAAGTGAATTGAAAGCAACACCCATATTTTAGAATCTTCAACCAATAAATAATATTACTCGACTTAAAGTATTGTGTTTAAATATTAACTCAATCACAAATCATCAAGAACAATTCATAGTATACAAACCCTAGTTTAGCCGGACATGGCAATAAAAATCAACACGAAAATGAATGAAAACATTGTTTTCAACATTAAAGAATCAATCCGGATGATAAAGATAAGATCTTGAGCTTTGAAATCGCCTCCGGAAGTCTTCAGGATTGCTTGGGATCGTTCTTGGGACTTGGAGACGGCTGGGAATTAAGAGCTCTCCTAAAACCTAAATGTTTCGTCTTTTTATAATATTTTAGTGCGCCCTACACTGTAGGTTACGTTAGGAGCATTTTGAAATTTTGGATCTCCTTTAAGAAATCCTGGAGCTCTTTGCTTGTTGGTTCTACGTTTGTTCCCGATGTGCCTTGGTCTTGATTACTTTGATAGTTCCTTTGACCACCCCCATTGTAGTTCCCTTGATTGTGTTGCCCACTTTTACCCATTGACCTATTCTGATATTGTTGATGAGAATTTCCTTGAAAATTCGGGTTTATCTTGTTATCTGGGTCACCATATTTAAGGTTTTGGGTGCTTTTTCAAACCCGGGTGATAGGTGTTGGAGTTCATGTTGTTATATGGCCACCTATCACCCTGTACAAATTTTGCCTCTTCTAGACCCAGATCTAGATCTGCATAATCCCAAGGAACATGTCCTGGTTCACCACATCCCTGACATAATTTGAAAGAACTAGTAGCTTTAATAATTGTCTTACCTCCCAACTGACCTAAATTGGAGAATTTTTTCTCAAGTGCATCAACTCTAGCAATGGTATTGGAATTAGCTTCAACTATATTTCTAGACTTTCTACGGGGTTGAGCTTGCCTTTTGAATTTACGATCAACTTCTCTAATAGCAACCAATCCTCCTCCTTAGTGTTGGTTATAAATGTGCCCGCACTAGTTGAGTTGATATCCCGGATATCTTCGGCGGACAATCCATCATAAAAGGATGAAATCAACTACCATTGAGGAATGTCAAGATGTGGACATGTTCATAAAAGCTCCTTAAATCTTTTCCAAGCCTCAAGAAAGAGTTCATCAGGATTTTGTTGAAAGGTTCGGATGGTAGTTCTAGCTTCACTTGTTTTGTGTGGTGTGTAATATTTTTTAAGAAAGGCTTGTTGTAACTGTTCCCAAGTAAAAATGCTAGCCGGTGGTAGAGAATGAAACCAGTTTTTGGATTTTCTTTTCAATGTGAATTGAAAAAGCACTAGCATAACCTCTTTAGGTGTGAACCCTTGTGCCCTAATGGTTTCACAAATGGCACTGAAATCATTTAAGTGAAGATATGGTTCCTCTTTAGGTGATCCATGAAACTCTGGTAGAATTGCTAAGCTATTAGACCTAATCTCAAATGATCTTCCCCATACTTGTGGGCACATAATAGGAGAAGAGGTAACTGTGATTATGGGTCTAAAATGGCTATCCACGCCTTGAACTACCACTTGATAAGGTTGAAAACCAAGGTTTTGATTAGGTCTGAATGGTGCTTGTCTTCGCCAATAACATTGACCTTGGTTTGGATTGCGGTCCTGATGCGGATTGAACCATTGTCACTGATAGTTGATATGCATGTTTCTCAGTTGACCTTGCAACTCATCTTCAAACTCTTCATTGTATTCTTCTTCATCAAATTAATCATCCTCTTCATTCCATGTGTGGACGCTAACATGCTCATATGGGTCTTTTTCTTCCTTGAATTGGTTTGGAGCTTGTGGCCTAGGGTTTTGTCTTTGTCTTTGAGGATATGGGTTTTGCCTTTGCGGTGGCTGGTTTTAAGCATTTTTAGGTAGGGTGTTCCGTGGTTGTGGTTGAAAATTCAGGTGGGCTAACGGGTCATCAGGTAATGGTTGATTCAGTGGTGGAACAGGTGGTTGTTATGGTTGATTTAGATTCTCCATTGATTCTCATTTGATGGAATCTGATTGAATCGTGAGTTTACTAGGTTTCATCGAGCGGTCATTTTAGTTTCTGGATCAAAGATCAATAGGGACTTATTCCTTGCCTATCTAGTATGCATGCATGAAGCTATCACCTACACACAAACAAACCAAGTGTAAAGAGAAACAAGAAACAAAATAAAAAAAAATTGAAAACAAAAATAAAAAAAATCACTTTGCACACTAATTCCCAGGCAACGACGCCATTTTAATTGCGATTTGTCAAGCCTAATTAAAAACAATTTATAATGGTCCAAACTCATCTATAATAGCTAGGGTAAGTAGGTTCGATCAACAGGGAATATGTGAAAAGTAAAAAGATTGGTTTACGAAGAATTTATAAAATAACTAATTGTGAAAAGTAATGATGTTAACAAGTAATTTAATTGCAAACAATGATGAGAAAAGGTAATCCTCTCCGGGGTCAGGTTTACTACCTAGACTTGCTTTGATGGTTAATAATAACCATATAAACATAAACGGGTCGATTTGAGTAAAGACAATAGATTGAATGAGACTATTGTTAAATAACCACTCGAATCATATCCTACGGTTGTGATACCCAATTCCATCCAACATTAATGTTTCCAAATGAAAATAACTCTAAAACAAACAAAGTGGAACAACTGAATTGAAAGCAACACACCTATTTTTGAATCTTCAACCAATAAATAGTATTACTTGGCTTAAAGTAACATGTTTAAGTATTAACTCAACCACAAAATCATCAAGAACAAGTCAAAGTATACAAACCCTACCACCCGAAGAACATCACGGGTAGTTTAGCCGGACATGGCAATAAAAATCAACACGAAAACAAATGAAAACATTGTTCTCAATATTAAAGAATCAAACCGAATGATAAAGATAAGATCTTGAGCCTTGACATCGCCTCCGGAAGTCTTCGGGATCGCTTGGGATCGTTCTTGGGACTTGGAGACGGCTGGGAATGAAGAGCTCTCCTAAAACCTAAAATTTTCGTCTTTTTATAAGATTTCAGTGCGCTCTACACCATAGGTCATGTTACCACCGTAGGTTACATTAGGAGCATTTTGAAATTTGAACTTTGTTGTACCGTATGTTATCATTCGTGGACAACTTTTATCCGATTCTTATTTTCTTCAATGTTTCTTCTTTCGGACTCTGTTTTCATCCCCATTGGCGGCCACATTCTCGTAATTGAATTCTCTATCACCTCATGTATCATGATCTTCATTTATCATCCATATGCATTCTCCAAGACATATCAAATCATTATGTTTTACCTATAAAACACCAAATCATTGTAGTTAACTTATTTCATATAATTTCTTCTACTTGAACACATTAAATACATTAAAGTTAATCACTTAACCATGATAAACATCATTCCAAACCTCTTACATCACTCACAAACTATAAACTTGCTAGTTTATTATTGTTGTTTCTAAATATAAATAGAGGATGGGGTTTTTTTTATAACAATAAACATTGGAAAGGCCCCAGATTTACACTTCGCTTCGGGCCCCCCAAACAGTTAAGCCGGTCATGTTTTCGCTACAAACAAACCCTTGGTATTTTGAAATCTTGGTTAAAATGAGAATTTGTTCTTCCATAATGATAGTATGATATGTGTTCATTTGAGAAACATGGGAACCAAATGATCAAAATAATGTTTTGTTGTTAATGGTAATTTTAGTTGTGAATAAGACGTCTAAATGCACATGGTGTGATGGTGATAGTAGCGGTGGGGAGGGTGGTAATGGTATTCATAGTGGTCTCCGTCATATATAGTGGTGGTGGTGGTGGTAGTGGTGGTAGAAGTGGATTAAACATCACAATAACATCATTCTTGTATTTTGGAAAGCTTATATAAAATAGACAAATAGGGTTCAAGTTAGGCTTCAAAATTATATTTTAGCACATGATGTACTACTAACATAACTTTTAATTCTGTCACCAGCCCACAAACTAATGTACACATAACACACTTGTCAAGTTGCAGGAGATGAAAAAAGACTGAGAGAAATTCATTAAAGATATTAAAACTGACAAGGGTCTCACTTAAGTCGTGGAGCGTATCTATTTCAAGTACAGCGGGTGAACTACATGGCCTTCTTTAGGTTCAACATGTACCCACTTGCGACGACTCAACTTGTGGGTGTTCAAACTTGACACACCCTTCTTTCAAAGCATACAATGTGTGATCTTTGCCCATTCCAACATAGTCTCCTGAATGAAGCGAGTGCCTTTTTGTCTTACAATAATATTCCGGGGTATCACTTTCTGTACAATCAAATGAGTTCAAATATGGCAAAACGGATTTTTAAACAAAGAACAGAAACAACACGTTTTTGAAGGTGATTATGTGATATTAAATAATGATAATCTGATGATCGAGCCTCACCTCACCACCAAACTTCTTCACACCAAGATTCTTGGGCTTTGAATCACGTCCATTCTTGGTGGACCCCGTGGTTTTCTTGGGGGCGCAACACTTAAACACCTTGCTTAATCCATCTCCAGACACCACTACGAGTTAAGAAACATATAATTATTAAAAGTAAAAGTGGATAAATGGAAAGCCAAAAGATTTAAAGGGTTGTAAGAGTTAAATACTACTTGAAGTGTAGATAGAAACTCTTGTAACTAAATAATTCAGAGTCAACTTTTCAAAAATAATCTTATTAACTTCTCAAAAGTAACTTATTTACTTTTTAAAATCAACTTTTCAAAAATTTGTCAAACATAATTGTTAAATTATTAACTTTTCAAAAGTTAATAGTTTGACAAACATTGCTTATGTTCGTTTCCTCCTGAGAGGTTGGGTGTGCAGTCCTGGATGGGACAAGGATAGATGTGCCCTATTAAAATAACGTCTATCCTTCTAAGCAGGATCATACATTTACCGTTAAAAAAGTCTATATATACATTAAATTGCATAGCAATCCTCCTGCCTTTCCCTAAACCATGTATAAAGTAGGTGCTTAGGTCAAGCACCCGCCATGCCTTTTTTAGTTTTTCTTATTGAATTAATATCAAGCATTCAAAATTCAACATCATAAATGAAGTATAACAATAAACAATTGAGTAACAACGAACAAATAAAGTCTATATACATAAATGAAGTAAACCTTTGTGGAGCTGCGATTATGCTCGGTAACGATGGAAGACGGAATGCCGGAGTGTTAAGGGCAACGAACATATATTAGGCCCAAGTCCAAACGTAGAAGCCCAAAACCCATATATCAACGAAATCTAAATTAGATTGTTCAAATAGCTCGAAACTCAAGATTCATTAAAAGCTAAAAGATTTAAAAAGTTTGCTCAAATACAGCTCGTTTACAAACCGAGCCAGTTTGACTTGAATCATTTCAAAAACCAAGTTAGCTCGGTTGGCTCGACTTGTCAGAACTTGAACCGACTTGATTATTTGGACAAGATATGATAATAATGAAGGAAACAAGGGTCATTTCAATGGTTTAACGACTATTAGTGAGAGTTGAAAAAAATAATAATAATATGATGTGTACGTAATAAAGAAAATAGAATAGTACTAGTGAGGGGAGTGACATCCCTCTAGCAGTATATTATTGTGTTCCCATTTATGAGAGTTTAACCCATTTTCAATTTGACAAAAATAAAAATAACAAAATATAAACCTTTTAATCGTTAAAACGTATATCCAATTCAACTCCAAAGTGATGATCCATTTTCCCCTAATCGTTCAATTTCCTCTCGTCTTTCAGGTTGTCTCAACTATAAGTATTCATGATCATAATCAAACTCTACACACCTTAACTTAATCAATCGTAATATCGGAACCGAATTGGGCAATGGCTCACAATTTACGTCCTGTGAAGCAAGAAGATTCAACAAAAGCATCAGAGATCAACGTGAAGGTGTTGAGTCAATTGAACGAAGTGGACCAGTTTTTCAGAGTGAAGCGCGATGAGCCGCTGCGACAGCTTATGATGCGATGGTCCGTTCGGGCCGATGTCAAGGACTACCGTATGTATCGGTTCATATTGGATGGTAAGAGGATTAAGAACCAGACCGCGAATGAAGGGGGGTTGGCGGATGGTGATTGCATTGATGTTTTTACTGAACAGATTGGTGGTTGATCAAGATTTAGTTTACAAAATCTAGTAAACAGATGAAGTGATTGAGTTTTTGTTAAGTTTTATTTGATTGCATGTGTTTTACAGTTTGATTTTTATCATCTGAAAATAAGTTTAGAGATTTGAATATATAAAACTTGTGTGACTATAAAATGCCTATAAATTAGCGGTTCACGAACCGAATTGAACCGAACAAAGGCTCGCTCAAACTTGGTTTGGTTTATAATTGAACGTTCGGTTTTGCTCAGTTTTATATTACAATTTAGTACAAAACTAAATATTAATTTATGAGTAAATTGATGAGCGTATTGTCGGAACAGGAAAGGAAAATAGTAAATTGGTGAGTGGTTGTGTTAGTGTGTTTAGGGATTTTAGATTTATGGTAGTTGACATTTTATTTTTTGAGTTAAAAAAATTAAAAAGGGAACATGGGTAAAGTGATGTTGAATTAAAATGGTAATGTGGTAAATAAATAACTAAATTAACATATTACATATATAATATATAAAAAGTATATTTAAAATATATAAGTGAAACCGATAGAGCTTACATTTGCTCGCGTTTGGTTTTGTTTACAAACCGAATCGAGCCGTTCGGTTCATTTCCAACCGAGCGAAAAGCAAACGAGAACTTTTCGGTTTTTTTGGAACGAGTTCTGAATAAGTTTCGAACTTCTGAGTTATTTGAACAGTTTTACTATAAATATAAAGTTTTGGTCACATTGGATTGAGCTGTAAAAGTAATAAAAATAAAAAATGATTAAAGCACCTATTACACTGTAAGTAAATACTCTCTCTTACCAACTTTCTTCTTCTTTAAAGTATTACTAGTAAATATACACGTTGCGGTAGCGCCGTACGTAGCATAATAGAATGTAAACTACAATTGTCCCGACTCGCTCTCGAAATAACTTTTTTTTAAACGTATAGTTACCTGAATATATATTATCGAACAAAAACATATTATAATTGACATCACTCGTTTTCGAATGAAATATACATCAAAAAGTAGATCAACTAAAAGTATATATAAAAATTAGCGCAAAAGCATTTTATATTTGACCTAGTTTGTGTCCGAACAAAATTTGTGTCAAAACATAACCGAACTTGACTTTAGAACAACAAGTACATACAAAATAAGATCATAAGAAATTAGTTTTTTAAAGTAAGAATGTACAAAAGGTAAACCCAAGGCTTTAAAAACTCAAGAGTTAAAGTGATATTTTCAAAGTTCTAAAAAACGTTTAAAAGGGTAAAAAGTGACGATTCAAAAAACTTGAGGGGGTTTCTGGCTGGTGAGAAATACCCCTAAACTTTGTTATTATGTATAAACTAGTTTTTTCACCCGTCGCGTGTTGCCGCGACACTCTACGTTGCATGATAATGTATAAACTACAATCACCCCGATTCGTTTTCGAACTATATTTACGTTAAAATGTAAAGTGAATCGAATTTATACCGTTAAATGAAATGGTATTATATTTGACACCATTTTTTCGAAACGAAACATATGTTGAAACATTTATATTTGACTCGTGTCCGAATTAAGTTTACATCGAAATGTAAAGTAAATAAAAGTATATTATATATGATCCGACGCGTTCCCAAACAAAACTTACGTCGATACATTTAAATTGACTCAACTAATATCTGAACAAAATTTACATCAAAACGTAGGCATTTGTCGAAAAATAGTTAAATCGAGTCACATCTAATTAGGTCCTAATGATGATCGACTCGAATTTATATTTTACAGGAGTAAATCTGGAACTTTAAAAACTTAAAGGGGTCAAAGTGATATTTTTAAAGTTTTATAAAAAGTTTAGATGTAAAAAATGTCAAATAAAACAAGTTCTGGGTGGTTTTTTGGTCAGTGGCATTTTTCATCGAACTTTGCGAATAATAGTACGTGGATAGCATCATTTTAATAACATTTGTTATAACTTTATAAATTTTCAACCAACTTTGGAGATTTTTCATATTGCTTCCCATAAGAAGTCCCAAGTATACAAAAGGAATCTTACATGGTTTGCCACCAATACTAAAAGTGTAGGATGAAACCTCTTCATAATTAACTTCAACACTATATAAATACGACTAAGATTGAGACCCGAAGCTAAATAAAAACAATTTCGCATTTGAATTAAAACTTGAAATATTTGAGTTAACCAATGTCCCACAAAAGTAGCATCATCTGTATTAATGATATGAGATAAAGAAACATATGAACCACCCGCTTTCGCCCAATTGTACAAACAATAAGCGATAAACTCCTCCAACGCCACATGAAGGATTTGCATAGCAAGAATACACAAGAAAGACGATGGTGGATCTCATTGCCTCAATCCACGTCTTAAATCAAAACCATGAATCCATGAAGGAACAAATCAACCGGTGAAGATTCAAACATAAGTTCCACGAAAACATAACAAATGCCAAGAACTCATAAAAACAAACAAAAGGAATACATACATACATATATATATATACACACAATGGCTAAGTTAGTAACTTGGATTGTTCTTGAAATTATCGTATCATTGTTAACGGCGCCAAAACACTTTATGTGTGCAAATGGATGTAGATTTTTAGAAAAGGGTTTTTACACAATTGAATTTTAAATTAAGAAATGACTATCACTATAGGATTATCTATACACACAATACATAACTTTACTTGCCCTAATATAGCTATGGACAAAAACCGAGTATCTATTCATGGATGAAATATCTCCTGATAGTAGATTTTTATCACTATTTAATTGATCAATATTTAGTGATTTGTGCATACGGAAACTAATATAAAGTTAATAACAATTTAACAAAACAACAAGAGTATGCAAAGATATAGAAAATAATCAAAGAAATATATCAGTTAGAATTTGAATAAATTTGATAACACAATAACAACTAGTAGAAACTTAAGATGATATCATTTCTATACATAATACATTGATATACTAGATTTACGTCAATGCTACCTAATTATATATCTCTTCTAGAGCTAGAACGATAGACACAAAATAGTCACCTAAAGTTATGCAATAAAAATCCAATTGTACAATTAGGTCAATATTAAAGATGTACTACACTCATGTCAAGGTTATCTAATTTTAGAAACTACAAAAACAATTTTGATTATAAATTTAGGTTGTTTACATTCATGTTAATCTATTATTGATCTGACTAAAACTTGTTACTCGTCTGCACTAGATTAGAACTTGAAACTTGTCTTAGTTAAAACTTAATTAAAACTAGAATTAAGTCCACCATGTTGCGGTGAGAGACGTAAAACCATGTTAAATAACACTAATATCACAATTCACATCACCGTCGAACATCAGCACCGAAAAAACTCGTATTAAAAATAAATAATTACGAAATTATAAAACCAAACAAAAGTAAAACCACACAGGTGAAATGTAAAACTTTAAAAACATAAGTAAGTCGACCAATGACCCACATGTTGCGACGAGGACGTTAAACAAAAAATATAAGCGTAACAATATTGAAGCATACATACACGTTACGATGTGTTAACACTCAAAACTTAGGCCGTAAATCGAAACATTTGTAAAAGATGAAATAAGAGACTAAAAGTGAAAATGAAAAAATATAAGAGTTAAATTGTAAAATATATAAAAGTATTAGGTTCAAAACAAAAAATTAAAAGGAAAAAAAGATATGAACAACCTATTATGCATATGATTACAACAAATAATGCATTTAAACATTGATAATTAGTATTATTTAAATTAACCATGAAACTTGATTGAAGTGTTGATTCTAGTTTAAATTTTAGTTTTTTTTTTCATTTTTGAACAACAATCTACTCCATTTTTTATTCTATATCATTGTATATATCGAGACTTAAAACATAGACATCTTGAGAACTGGTGTCATTTCCCACTAGATCAAAAGCCTTTGGTAGTTGAAACTTTAGTGATTGTAGTTTTATGTTTTAGTTGTTCTCAATGAAATTTGAACCAACGCCACAACCAGGAAATTATGATAACATATTGTTAGAAATATGAGCATGGAAGAACAGTGATCTCACAAGAAAAAAATTTATATCTGTGTTTTATATCTGTGTTTTCTTACAAGTTTTTCTATTTTTATTAACTTTTAATAAGTGGATTCGTGACAATGTTTTCATGTTAGTTTTTTAAATGCTCTTGATATTATTATTACTTCATTTAATGTTGTCAGTCTTGTGGTAAGTATGAACTCATCATTGACTCATTATCGATAATTCATAGGATCCACCAAATATCTACGAATTAAATCATTAATAATGAATCAACTATCAAGTGAAAATCTATGAACTCATTATGAGCCCATAGTCGATTATTTACAGAACTAAAAATCAAATTCATAAAATCTACGAACTCATAACGGATTCAGCATATACGAATAAAATCAAGATTCGATTCGCCACACCATTTGCATGATTACTTTCTCACTTGAGGCTTCATAGTTCATCCTCGATAACTCTCACAAAATCGAAATGATGGAATCGGCTTTAGGTTTCCGACTGATTCCAACAACTGCGTCTTCGTTTCTTCCACAAATTAAGCTCAGATTAGCGGTTATATGTTCATCTTTTTCAATCAATATGTCTGTTCTTAATATTTTATACTTGTATGCTGAATTGCTGATGTTCTGGTGTTTCACAGAGCTTACAACGTTCAAGATTCGTTGAGCAACAGCGGAATCGAAAGAATGTGATTAGGGGTTGTTATGGGTCTGAAGAAATCGGCCCGATTGAGGGATTTCAGTTCACACCCACCAAGGGTTTTATGGAAGAGGTAAATCTTTGTGTCGAATGTAGAACCCTAATGGGAAATTTTCCCCTGTTTTTGCGATGTTCTTGTTTGAATTATGGGTTAATTGTGGAATTGGGGTTTTGGGTTTTGGTTTTGATCATGGGGTTTATATGAATTGCATTGTCAGGCGATTGGAGCTGAATATGGTGAAGGGTTTGAGACTTTCAGACCAGATGGACCTTTGAAAGTTGATGTTGTAAGTATTATACAATTTTCTTTTGATTCAAACCTACTTGTGAACCGAAAATTCAATCCTCTGTCATATCATTTGGCCAAAGAGCGAACGTTAGAGCAACTGAAGGTTGTTGTCATATGATCTAGAGGTGACATGTTTAAGTCGTGAAAGCAGCATCTTGCATAAATGCAGGGTAAGGATGTGTTTAGGTCCAAGTGGCCCTGAAATCACCTGGACCCGTGCATGCGGAGGCCTTGTGCATTGGTTCATATCATTCGGCCATTTGATTTAAACATTTGGATTCTATCTTTTTGTTCAGAAAAAGGATAGCAAATTATGACAGTTTTCTGTAATTCTATGTCAGTTTTATAGAAGCTCAGCCAGTAAGATTGTGGCTGGTCTGCTTGCAGGATTTTTTAAATGACAGATTACAAGAAGGCTTTCTAAAAAGAATTCGATACGCAATGAAACCTGATGAAGCTTATGGACTTATTTTCTCATGGGACAATGTGATGGTAAGTTCTTGAACATTTGTAGGTCAAAATGCAAGCCAAGTTAACTGGTTTTATATCTACACAAATGATAACTTTGTTTTGTTTGTTTATTCAATCCATAATCTCTAGCACTATTCTATTGGTGTTTTAAGATGAATTTGTTTATGGAAATCAGGCGGGCACGCAAGCTTTGAAATTGAGTGCTTGGAAAGAACTTGCACTTGAAGAAGGTATGTTGTCATGTTTTACATATAGAGATGTCATTCGCTGGAATATTGCATGAATTCTAATACAAATATTACAAATATAAGCGTAAACAAAGAAACAAAGATATACCAAAAGATTGCCAAGTAATAACCTTATATGCCTGCTTTCTTAATAAATTCATCGCTATTACGTTGCGCATTTCTTTCGGCTTTGATTTTAGGGAAAATTATGCTTAGATATTCATGCAATTTATGAAGGAAAGGAGATTCCAGATGATGATGATGTACAAAGGCTTTTGCTTCATGGTGCTCCTGATCATGTTTTGCATAAGGTTGTGTAAATCTTGAATCACATTCCCTATATTATCTAATTGATTTGTGTGATTTTCTTGAATTTAAATTTCCGTTTGTCGTAACGTGTCCCCTAAAACCCTTTTAAACTCTAGGTGTTGCTGTGGGAGAGTGAAGCTAGTGAATTGGAAAGATTAAAATTGAAGCTTTCACAGTTATATAACAACTATCTTCTCCAGGTTATCTTCTTTTCCATTTACTTAAATCATTCAATTTATTTTATATTCATGGGTTAATTGTTCAAAATTTTGTTTTTATTCTTGTTTATTAGCTTACAGAGCCCATGGAAGGCTTGAAAGAATGGTTGGATGCAGTATCAACCGCTCGAATTCCTTGTGCTGTTGTTTCAAGTCTTGATAGGAGAATTATGGTTGAAATATTGGAACAAATGGGACTTATGAAGTATTTCCAGGTACAAATAGTTGCTTGCTTGCTAATTCGCACTTTTAGGAGGTGTTTATACGTGTTGGCAAATGGATCATCTGATCTTTTGACACTTCAAGTAGCGATATTCTGGTTCTAATTGTTTGGATTAAGTAATTATGATTGCAATTGTCTGATTATTTAGGGTCAAATATTTAGTTCTATATCGTTTATATCAGCTGCAGTGAAACTCGTGATTTAAGAGAACTGCATTTTACCCTAGTTAATTAGGGAAATAATGTGTTAGAATTATAATTGATTAAATGTTTTATTTTCGTATTTATCTTATTTGATACCAAAATAATTTTCATATGTCAAGTTCAAATATTCTAACAATATATGAAAGGGGGGTTGTTCAATATAGAATAATTATCAAGTATAGACTTGTGAGAACAGCTTCAATGCTTATACCTATTGTTTTAACTGCAATATGTTTAACTGTAATATATAAGGCAATTATGTAACCGAAGAATCGCCTTTGTTTCTCCCTCCCAGTTCCCACTATATCTTAGCATTACGTGCAAGTGCTTATGTAGTTTTCTACTTAAAATTGGTCATATACTGATCTCGTGAACCATTGGTAAGTCTAATTGACCAAAACACCCTCGTTGATGCTCTTGTAGGCAATAGTAACAGAGGAAGATGGGATGGATTCTATGGCTCATAGATTACTTTCTGCAGCAGTAAAGGTAAATTCTCTTGATTATGCCCTTCTGTAACAATTCGTAAAAAGCATCAAACATGAATAATATCCAAGTTTTCATGCACTTTTACAGTTTTGCATTTTAACACTTGTTGAAATTTCTTTTACAGTTGGATCGAAAACCTTCGAAATGTGTGGTTTTTGAAGATGACCCGCGTGGAATAACCGCAGCTCATAACTGCACAATGATGGCAGTGGCACTTATCGGCACGCATCCAGCGTATGAACTCCAATGAACATTGAATCCCTAACAATAGTATATCATTCTAAGTAATTATAGATTAATATCTGAGATCAAAACTGCAGGTACGATCTGGTGCAGGCTGATCTTGCTGTTGGTGGTTTTAATGAATTATCAGTGATTAATCTCCGAAGACTTTTCGCACACAAGGGTTCGACTTTCATGGAACTTCAAAAGCAAGTTGTAGAGAAAACACCTCCAAGAAGGAGACTTTCAGTTGACACCATCTTTTAATTCTTGTGAAATTCTTGCTGTAAATTCTTGTAAAGTGCAAGTTCAAATCTTGTTACCATTTTCTAATAGTGATATCCATTGGTGTATGTATATAAAACCACTTTTGAAAGCAGTGATTCTCAAACCCATAGCAATAACACTACTAGTAACTCCAAGTTTATTTACAAAATATGTAAACTACACAGCCAGATCTTCATATGAAGATAATTAGTTTCAATGCCAGTGATGCAACCTGCAACGATGAGATCTGTCGATACAGAATTGCCCCCATTCGATGCTACCCTGTTGAGTTCTGAGATGGTGATTCCAAGTGATTGTATCTTCCCTGCTTCAACACCGTTTAATGATAACTGGCATGGGAGTCTGGTTGATGTAAACCGAACCAGTGAATTTAGGATCCTTGATTTGGCTACATCGATGAATTTCCGATTTTCTACATTTAAACGACTTCTAAAGCAACTATATATGCCCTACCCTTATGTTGTACACATCAAAAACCAGAACCCTATAATTATTCATTTTTTAAGCTTTTCTTTATCTTTATAATTAAAATCATGCGTATACATCCTCACCAACCTTGGTATCTTTGGTATATTAAAGTCTCAACAGTTGCTGAGCTTTTAAATTTACATATCTAGTACTATATTAAAATTATCAAAAACTCATAATAAGTCTATTGATGATTTTAATCTTTCTTTTTCTATATTTCAGGTCAATATATTTTTTTCCCATATTAACCACCACAATTTATATTTTGACAGAAAGATATCACATCTTTTAAAAGAGAATTAAATCCTTCAATTCTATACTTTTATAGTTCTTTTTTTCGATTTAATCATCTTGATTGCATTCAATATGTTTTCATTCTTTCTTCTAAGAACTTCACACAAATGTAAATAATGCATAAAATCAAAAGTTTTCATATATATTTGAATTCTACGTGCATGTTTTCTATTAGCATTAACAATGCCTGAATTTTCAATATGTTAAAGCACTTTAATAATACATGTACGTAATTCAAGCAAGCAAACAAATGTCTTATGATAAAATCTCTGATATGTGTCTCTGGCTCTTACAAAGTAGATTTCTTGATACGTACCACTTTCACCTTTAACTTCTAAACGGCCAATTTGCCCATTTCATTGTTATCCTTTGACTTTCTTGAATCATATTTATTTGTTTGGAAATGCACAAACCACATTTGTAAAAGTTAACATTTCTATAAAAAAAAATTACAATTTTAACATGTTTGTTTGCAAGAACCACAACCTATTGTGTTGGTGAACAAACCAATTTTCAAAATACACCAAAGACTCTTTTCAAATTAGTGTTTTTTTAACTATTCAACTCACTAGACATATTGTTTCTACCATTATATTTTTGACATCTAACTCTAGTCTTACTTAAATTGTATCTAGCAAATAATATCGATAGTTGACTTGAGAAACAACGAAATGTTATCATGACATAAAGAACATAAATAAATCTTTCTTTAACAACTCTAAGTTTATTTTACGATATATTCCTCCACTCATCAACCAATGTAGTTAAAACATTATCACCTAAGTTATTCAAAATTCTACTTTAATCCTTCTTGCTAGCAAAACAATTACATTTTTTTAATCAATGTAAATGTCATCATGGTATTCCTTGAAGCATTTCCTATGATAACCATATCAAATTCTTTACTTAACTCTATAAATGATTTTTTTAAAAAAAAAATTATAAAGTGTTATCTATGAAATTTCATAGAACCTTCAAATTCAACATCACCATGAAAAGATAATACATCATTTAATAACACTTTAACAAGGAAAACCAAAGCACTTATTCGGATTTTATACTTTTTTTTTGCTTATCACTCATTTTTCAAAGGCAACATATATGAATTGTTTTTATTTAATTCATCACCTCTTTTATGTGATTTGTTATGATAGCTATTTACCTTACCAATATGTTTGAAAAATCTTTCGGTTTAGTTTCAAGCATTAAAAAATTTATTTACAAATGCATTTTTAACCACTTTTCTTAAATAAATAAGAAAGCATGCAACATGCTCTATATGTTTTTATACTATTCTGGCAATTTTCATATTGCTTAAACCACTTGGGTCGAAATCATCTTAATTTATCACTCAAATCTCGTTATAAGAACTCATGTCCAAGAGGTTGACATGGATCTCTAAGTAATTAGGTTCTTTCAATTTCATCTTTTTTAATTAAAATATTAACATGATATTGGTTTTCGTTTCCAAAGATCCTATATATGATCATCAAATTCAATTCTTGTCGGATTATTATTATAGATGAAGATTCATTGTTTGATGGCTTTATTTTCATAACAAAGCTATAAATGTTCTCTAAAAATCAAGTTCAAACAATAACTACACTCAATAAATCTAATCACTAAATTAAACACAAAACATAACTTATGTGACAGTGCGGAGGCACCAATCATCATAACTTCTAGTCAAGACAATATAGAATAGTAACAAGTAAACAAAAGTAACTAGAAAAAACTAATGTTGAACCTTCAAATTATATTTAAACCTTCAAATCAAGTCTTTCAACATTTAGTTTGAGTATATGAGCCTTCAAATCGAGATAGAAAATCATAAACTACAAATTTAATCATTAAACCTTCAAAAACAGCTTCACAAAATCAAAGGTCTTTTTTAAGTACCAAAGATTAAACAAATTACATGCGGCAACAAGGGTATCGAAGGCTAGAGGCTTGTTTCACAAAAACAAACGAGGGAGCGATGAAGATTAAACAAATCGAATGAGGGAATAGTGAAGGCTTGCTTCACAAAACCGCAAGTAGACAGGTAGCAACGACAGTAAGGGAGAGTTTTGTGTTTAGTTAGGGTAAAAATGTATTAATGGTATAAAAATAATTACACATTAAAATGAGTATAACAAAACCCTACATGAAACGAACTTACAACATGAGGGAGACACGCGCACAAGGAGGAAACCAATTAACTAAGACTATATTGTTGACTATATTCTAAAACTTAACAATACTGAAGATTCACCTCAAAGAAAACTATATGTTCATGTTGAATTTTAGTATTATAGAGTCTAATATTAGTTTAAAAATCAATGGGCTCACCTGTTACCCAAAAAATTGTTATGTCTCTAATTGTTCCCTCATTCGATTTTGTTCAATCTCCACTATTCTATTATCTATTCAATGAAACAAACCTCCAATCCTCGCTACTACTTGTGTTTGTACAATCTCCACTGCTCAAGAACGACCCTTGATTTTGTGAAGCCGAATTTAAAATTTGGTTTTTATTTTTAATGTTTAATAATTTGATCTTGCAGTTCTAATATTCTAACTCTATTTTAAAACTAAAAGACTTCATTTTAAAGTTCACAGACTTGATTTGAAGATTCATAACTTATAACTTATCAATTTTTTAAAAAGTTAATGATTGTGAAGGAAATAAGTTAATATGTTATTCTGTACTAATTTATTAAATAATTGGAATCATTCAATAAGTTAATAAGTTGTTTTAAAAAGTAATCCCAAACACTAAAGACTTGATTTGAAAATTCAAGATTAGTTTTCCCTGATTAATTTTGTTTATTTGTTCATATTCTATATTTGTCTCGATTAAAAGCTAAAACCCTGAATTTTGATACCTCGGCTCACAGTGTCACAAGTTGTGATGATTTCCTTCGTCTTGGTAAAAAAAATGTTGTGCTTAATTTAGTGACTTCCAATTCAGTAATTGTAGTTTTTGTTTAAAATTGAATTTTAGATAACATGAATCAATTTGTTGTCAGATAAATTATCAAAAATTGATTCTTCATCTAGTAATATAATACACCAAGAATTAAATTGAATGATCTAACAAATGATTATTCAAAATTGCAGGATTGGTGTTTGTCACTTAAACACAATGTTTTCTCTCAAACTCACCTAGAACAACACTCGGGTATATGAAAAATCAATAAGAGTTGATCACAATATATAAAGTAATAAAGAACACAGAAAGATAATTTTCAAGATACTTTTATATATTGATTCTCAACTCAAAATACAAGACTCTTACAAGCAGAAGTTGTTATTTCTCACTTTTTTTTACAATGAGTTTCAAAGAGAACCTATATATAATACTATCTACAGCCGGATATACTTTGATACCAGCTGGGATTCCTTAGCTAAAGCCTTTACTACAAGACTATAGTTTAAGGTATCTCAAATAAAGTATTATCTGAGATATGCTAGTCAGGACATATCCCTGACTTACCTTTTGTCACCAACTAAAGTTGGTAACATGTACTATCATAAAAAGGTAAACAGTGGAATAAAGTATGGTCAATAACATGACTCTTTAGGAAAAAGCCATGCTGTATCAGAAGTCTGCAGCGGAGTGTCAGAGACCAGACTTGTGTCCACTGGTCATAGCAGTGTCTTCCGAAGGTTAAATGGCTTCGGAAGAGTAAGTACTTCCGAAGCCACTTATACTTCAGAAGAGGCTGCTTCTTCCAAGGCTTGGAGACTTCTTCTTTTCATCATACTTCGGAAGTGATCTTTACTTTATTCTTCTAAGTCTTGAACTTCGGAAGTATGCACTTATCTTCGGAAGTAGAGTCTGTCTTCGGAAGTTGGTCTTTCCCTTCGTCTTCGAAAGAACTCTACAACCTTCGGAAGTTCCATGTTAAGCTTCGGAAGCCTTTGCATGCAGCACCAAAAATAACTTAAGTGACATAGTTTTGGTTGCATTAGCCTTCTTCTTGATCCAACAAACTCCCCCTAGGCTGATGCTACCAAAACTTC
>BJCM01235817.1:0-11742 GCA_018326385.1 Flaveria bidentis
TAAAGTAGAAAGCACAGACTCAAGACCTCAATGTACAGTTACCAAAAGCATGGACATTTTCACCAACTTGTGAAAGTTGGTAAGTCAATAGAGTTGTAGCGGAAAATGGTCCAATTTTATGGTAAAGTACATCAGATAAAGCATGTGTTCAAAAGTCTTTGGAAGAATTATGTCTTCACTTCTTGGCTTCGGAAGACTTTGTCTTTGAAGCTTCGGAAGACTTCACTTTTGGCTTCGAAAGATGTTGGTCTTGGCTTCAAAAGATGTTGGTCTAGGCTTCAAAAGATTTTACACTTAGAATATTTCTAGTGCATAGTGTAAAACTTCTGAAGCATTTCTACTCTGTACTTTAGTGCATGCATGCAGAAAAGACTTAGGATGTTTTAGGTGCATAAACCTTATATAAAACATTACAAACTCCCCCTATGCTAATGCTACCAAAACATTTGAGGACCTTATATGTTGACATTCCTCATCATGATGATAACCATACCCTTCTTCATTAGATGGACAGGATCACTCAAACTCTCATAGTGTCTTCTCATCTCAAAGAGATCATGCAGAGGTTTATTGAACATGTCCTACCATGTGTGGACATCTTTAATACCTTGATCTCTGATTACATGCCATCTTTCTAGATTAGTAGTGTAAGTCTAAGACAAGATGGGTCTTCCAAGAGGAGCTGCTTGAATTAGAGTTGTTTGAGCTTCCTCTTGTTGCTCTTCCGTAGGATGTTCTGACTCATCCTGAGGTTTGGAGGTGGATCACTCTGTCTTCTTCTTCTTCTTCTTTGACTTGGGTTTAGAGGTCATCCTTTTCCTTCTATTTGAACTCTTTAATTAAGAAGACTGGCATGTAGCACCTTGTTGTTCAGTCTTGTCTTTCTCAGTTGGATCTACCTCCCTCACAGGTTTAGAAGGAGAGGGAGTTTGACCCTACTATGGATCAGAAGATGAAGCTTGCTAAGACTCAGCAGGAGGTCCAAGTTGTGTTGTCTCAAATGGTTCAACCGTAACATCTACTTCTTAAGGAGCTTGACTTGGTGGGGAGTGTAAGTCAATGAGTTCTCCTCTTTTAATCTTCTGCTTGATCACCCTTATGTGCTCATCCATGGTGGATAGAGACATTGGGCCAAGTCTCTTTCTGGACTATCCATACAGCTTCAAGAAGCTCATCATCCTCTACCTATTAGTATACTTCTTTTGATTCTGATAGATGATGGCTCTTGTCTTGATTGCTTCTTCCCTTATTTTGCTCTTTATAGCATTTTGTTCCTTGAGTACTTGAAGCTCAAGTTGTTTGAGGTACTCAAACTCAACATACTCAAAGGATAAGGAAAAAAGTGCAGCTGCCTGGTAGAGACCCGTGGCACTTAGCTAGTTGTCATGTTTTGCGTGTTAGTTTCATTATCTACCTGAGGTTCTTGTGTTGCCACAGTCTCTTGCAAGGCTTTCCTGAACTGGGGATAGAGTAGGAACATGTTTGTACAGTATTTTCTGTCTCTTTTCTTCTTTGATTCGGAGGAGCAACCTTGCATCCTTTGCTTCTTTCCTCTCTATAGACATTTCCATGTCTGCCAGTTCATTTAATTCCTCTAAGGGGAGAGAGATGATTTCATCAATCTCATAGTTCGTGGTCTGTAAGTAAGTAATCCTGACTGCCTTTAACTCATCATTTTGAGTATTTGGTTTGGGGGCAACCCTGATTGTAGCTTCCATGAAGCCTGATGACCCAGTAGTGGAACTTTCTCCTCTTAGCTTCCTCTTCCTTTCTCTCTCTCTCCTCCTCCTCAATCTCCTTAGGAGTCATAATCCTCTTCCCTTTGTCACCCATAGACCTTTATGACTCTGGATGGAGAGAGCTTTGGCCTTCATTGCTTGGAGTAGCATTCATGCTCCGACTAGAGATAGGTTGTGATACTCCTTCACCAGCAGGTGTTTCACTAAGGGAATGGATTGTTGAAGTAGTTGTAGTTGTGACAGGGCTCTCATGCTCTATCACTAGGCCTTTAGTCAAGGTTTTCCATTTGAAGCTAATCTCAGGGTCCGCCTTATCGTCTAGTTGAACAATGACATTACCCGATTGCCTTTGTCTTCTTCTTTAGTTGAACTCTTTAATAATCCTGTCTTGAATCCTTTAAGCTACCCTGCCAGCTTTCCTAGATTGGCTTGTATTGACTTGTGGCATGTTGATCAGGTTAGACCTTCATAGTAGTTCAAGGTTCAAACGTTAAAGACATCTTGCTACCCTTGAACTCTTAAAGTATGAGGGCTCTTCTATCAGCATCATACCTCCACCCAATTATGTAGTTTGAAGTTCCTTGGGGTAGGGATGACATAGCCCTTTGAATACCTTCCTCAAAGATACTCTAAATGAGTGAGTCTAGTGAGTCCACATCAAAGTGAACTTAAGTAAGTTGCTAAGTGTGGACAATTGCAAGTGAGGATTGTGAGTCCTCAATGTCCATACTATGTTAAGAACTCTTAGGTTCTATGATTGTTATGACTTTCTCTCCCTTTTGGTAGTATCACCCTCTTGTATAGGTGACTAGGAGTTAGGTCAATCACGTCCATAGGTTCTTCTGTTCCTGGATGAGCTCTCCTTAAAGGTATCATAGCTAGTTGTTCCTTGAGATAAGATATCTCAAGTTGCTGATCATTGACCCTGTTTTGTAAGGTAGTCACATGAGATTTAAGATGACTAACCTTAGAGACTAAATAGGAGCATGTTTTTGACATTTTATGCACCTTTAGTCTCAAGTTCCCCTTATCTTCATAAGAAGAATCATTAGGGGATGAGAGAATTGGAACAAAGTCCTATCTCTCAGCACTTGCATAGAGTTCTTGGTTGCTGGATTTCCCCTGCTCACTAACAACTTCAATTGAAGTGAAAGCCTCTTCCATATGGACTTCCTGAACAAGTTCAGGGAGATCCACCGCAGTGATGGGTGAATGATGTAGGCTAGACAAGGGAGAGGCCGGAGCACTCATATCTCTTTGAGTAGTGGAAGAGTAGAGAGACTCATGGTACTTACTAAAACCCAAGCCTTCATTATCATATAATTCAAGGTTAGGAATAGGTTGGTTTAGATCTAGAGGCTGAGGATGGTAACTTTCCCCTGGAAGTTGTCCACTTGAGTGTTGAGACTTAGAGTGAAGGCTTAAGGCTGATGGGCTAATGAGCTCATCAGGCTGAGCATGAAGAACTTCAGCACTGATTCTTGATGAGATGGGAGTGGTTTGCTCCTCAGGAGAAGTGGGAGCTCCAGTGTCCACTTCTTCTTGTGTGGGTAGTGATATATGGCCCTGGACAAACTAAAAAGCTTGTGTAGGGGTTTGTTTGGATTTTCTTTGGTAGGTGAGGATGATTTGTGATTGTTTAGGTGGTTGGGAGGTAGAAGGTGTGGGTTCAACACTAGCTTGTCACCTTGAGCAATGAGCTTTAACATTTCAGGACAATGGTTGTTTCTACCCTAGAGAAACCAACAGTTGGCTTCTTTCAGCCAACCATACTTTGAAGGCCAGCTAGATACATGATCTAGACAACAAAAAAATCAATGTAGAGTCAAAAGGCAGATTGTCTTTTGAAAAGTGACTATGACATGCCATAGATCACATCCTAATATATTACAAAAAGGATAAAAGTACATAGAGTAGAAAGAAACAAACTCAAGACCTCAATATATAGTTTACCAAAAGCATGGACCTTTCCACCAACTTGTGAAAGTTGGTGTGTCAATCAGAGTTGCAGCGGAAAGGTGGTCCAGCTTTATGGTAAAAGGTACATCAGATAAAGCATATACTCAAAAGTCTTCAGAAGAAATCTATCTTCATAAACTGGCTTTGGAAGACTTTGTCTCTGAAGCTTCGGAAGACTTCATGTTTGGCTTCGGAAGATTTGACACTTAGAATGTTTTCTAATGAAAAATGTGAAACTTCTGAAGCATTCTACTTCAGCACTTTGTGCATGCATGCAGGATAGACTGTTTGGATGTTTTGAATTACATCAACCTTATATGAAACCTTACAAACTCCCCCTAGGCTGATGCTACCAAAACATTTGAAGACTTTAGATATTGAAAATCCTCATTATGATAATGACCATGCCTTTCTTCATAAGATGGTCGGTTCAGACTCTCAAAGTGTCTTCTCATCTCAAAGAGGTCATGCAGAGGTAGATTGAACATGTCTTTCCATGTGTAAACATCTTCAACACCTTGATCTCTGATGACATGCCATCTTTCGGGATTAGTAGAGTAAGTCCAGTTAAAGATGGGTCTTCCTGATGCGAGAGGAGCTACTTGGATTGGAGTTGGTTGAGCTTCCTCTTGTTGCACATTCTTAAGATGTTTTGACTCATCTTGAGATTTGGAGATGGATACCTCTTTCTTCTTCTTCTTAGACTTTGGTTTAGAAGCCATCCTTTTTCTCCTCTTTGAACTTTTTAACTAAGAAGGCTGGCCTGCAAGACCTTGTTGATAATCTTTGTCTTGCTCAGTTGGGTTTTCCTCTCTCACATGTTCAGATTGAGAGGGGACAGAACCCCATTATGGATCAGAAGATAAAGCTTGTTGAGACTCAGTAAGAGGTCCAGGTTGTGTTGTCTCAAAAGGTACAGCCTTAACCTCCGCTTCTTGAGGGACCTGACTTGGTGGGGAGTGTAAGTCAACAAGTTCTCCTCTTTTGATCTTCTGCTTGATCACCCTAATGTGCTCATCCATGGTAGATAGAGACATAGGGCCAAGTCTCCTTTAGGAGAATCCATACAGCTTTAAGATGCTCATCATCCTCTGCCTATCAGCAGATTTCTTCATGCTTTTTTGGATGATGGCTCTTTCCTTTGAAGCCTCTTCTCTCATCTTTCTCTTTGTTATCTTTCTCTCTTTGAGTACTTCAAGTTCAAGCTGTTTAAGATACTCAAACTCTATGTACTCAAAGGATAAGGGAAGAAGTGCATCTGCCTGATATAGGTTTGTAGCACTCAGGTAGTTGATCCTATGACTTTCTTTGTCTACCTGAGGTTCTTGTGGAGCCACAACCTCTTGTTAAGGACTTTCTTGAACTGGTGAAAGGGTAGGAATATGTTTGTAGATCCTTTTCAGTCTCTTTTCTTCCTTAATTTGAAGAAGCAATCTTGCATCCTCTACCTCCTTCCTTTCTCTTGACATTTCCATGTCAGCTAGTCATTTAGTTCCTCTAAGGGGAGGGAGATTATATTATCAATATCATAGTTCCTGGTTTGTAAGTAAGCAATCTTGACTGCCCTCAACTCATCATTCTGAGTGTTTGATCTGGGAGCAGCCCTAATTGTAGCTTCCATGAAGCTAGCAGACCCAACAAAGGAACTTTCTCCCCTTAGCTTCCTTTTCCTCTTTCTCCTCCTCCTCAATCTCCTCGAGAGTCAATTTCCTTTTCCCTTTTTCACTCACAGACCTTTGTGACTCAGGGTGGAGAGAGCTTTGGCTTCATTGCTTGGTGTAGCATCCAAGCTCTGGCCAGAGAGAGGTTGAGATACACCTTCACCAGTAGGTGTCTTAACAAGGGAATGGACTTTTGAAGCAATTGTAGGTGTGACAGGGGTCTCAGGTTCAATCACTAGGCCTTCAATTAGGGTTTTCCCTTTGAATCTAATCTTAGGGTCTACCTCAACATCCAGTTGTGGTTAAGACATTGCCTGATTGCCTCTCTCTCCTTCTTAGGCTGAACTCTTCAATAATCCTATCTTGAATCCTTTGAGCCAACTTGTCAGCTTGTCTAGATTGGCTTGGATTGACAAGTGGCATGTTGACAAGGTCAAGACCTTCATAGTAGTTCAAGGTCTGAAAATTGAAGACTTCTTGTTGTCCTTGAACTCTTTGAAGAATGAGGGCTCTCTGTTGGCATCATACATCCACCCTATGATGTATTTGGAAGTTCCTTGAGGTGGAGATGACACAGCCCTTGGAATGCCTTCCTCAAAAAGACTCTGAATGAAGGAGTCTATAGAGTCCACATCAATATGAACTTGAGGAAGTTGCTGAGAATGGACAGTTGCAAGTGAAGATGGTGTGTCCTCAAAGTCCGTGCTCTATGAAGAACTCCCAGGTTTAGTAATTATAATGACTTTCTCCCTATTTTTGGTAGCATCACCCTCTTCCATAGGTCAATCACATTCACAGGTTCTTATGTTCCTGGTTGAGCTCTTCTTAAAGGTCTCCCAACTAGTTTCTCCTTGAGATAAGAAATCTCAAGTTGCTGATCATTGGACCTGTTGTGTAAGGTAGTCACTTGAGATTCCAAGTGACTAACCTTAGAGACTAGATAGGTGCATGTTTTTGATAGTTTTTGCACCTTTAGTCTCAGATTCCCCTCTTCTTCATCAAAAGATTCATTGGGGGATGAGATAATTGGACCAAAGTCCTCAGTCTCACCACCAACATGATGTTCTTGGCAGCTGGTTTTCCTCTGATCACTGACTACTTCAGATGGAGTATCAGTGGGCTGAGTTGCCAGGGTTGAGATCTTAAAGATGTAATCACTTGCAAAAGTGAGAACCTCTTCCATATGGACTTCCTGAGCAGAGTTAGGGACATCCACCTTAGTAGGGGGTAAATGATATACAAGGGGAAGCAGGAGCATTCATCTCTCTGTGAGTGGGGGAAGAGAAGAGAGACTCATGATACTTACTGAATTCCAAGTCTTCATCAACATAGAAATTAAGGCTAGGGATTGGTTGGTTGAGATCTAAAGGCTAGGGATGGTAACTTTCCCCTAAAGGTTGTTCACTAGAGTGTTGAGACTCTGAGTGAAGGATTAAGGCTTTGGGCTAATGACCTCATCAGTTTGAGCATGAGGAACCTCAAGACTGATAGTAAAGCAATGGGAGTGGTTTGCTCCTTAGGAGAAGTGGGAGCTCCGATATCCATTTCTCCTGTGTGGGTAATAGTATGGGGTCCTGTACAAACTAAGTAACTTGTGTAGGGGTTCATTTGGGTTTTCTTTTATAGGTCAGGATGATTTGTGGTTGAGAGACTGAAAGTGTGGGTTCAACACTAGCTTGTGTTGCTAGGTTGTCACCTTGAGCAATGAGCTCTAACATTTTGGGGACAAGGGTTGTTTCTACCCCAGAGAAGACAACAGTTGGCTTCTTCAAAATCTTAAAGATGTCGGGCTTCATCAATCCCAATTTAATAATTTTACTTGTTTCCCTTAACTATGAGCTCAATTAATAGTTGAGAATGTGTTGGACATATCTAGGCTACATATAATATTCTAAGGAGTCCAAGTTAGCAAGAAAAATTGTATAAACAAACTGAGAGTACCTAAACTTGACCCCCAAAACCATTCCATGCACTATGTAGGAGAGATCTTCAGGAATCTGGTCCCAGCCCCCATGCTTGTTTGACAAGTTGTGGATGACCACATGAAGTAGATACTTCCACTAGGAGGAGACCTTCCTTTCCTGAAGGTCTTGACAAAAAAGTCTCCTTTATAACCCATCTGCTCAAAGGAGTGGTTGACTGCTTCCTTGGGAAAGAACAACTCACCTTCCTCATCATCCAGCTGAAGATAGGTGTTTATGATGGCTAGAGTGATGAAGATTGTCCTCCCCTACACTGTGGTAGATAGTGCCTTCTCCCCATCTAGAGTAACCTCTTGACATGTCTTCCAGAAATCAACCAAATGATCCTCATAAAGAATAGGATCAATGTGTAAGGGAGGTGGAATAGTTTGATAGAGCCAAAAATCAACAAACCTTTGAGAAATGGGGTTTTTTTATTAGAGTGTAACAGAGCAACCTAATTGTGTTGCCTGTGTAACTGCATTGAAAAGTTTGGGTCATTTTTGCGGTTGAGGTCGCCCATTTAAGAAAGCTTAGAGGTGAAGAAACTGAAGAACAAAGGCGGTTTTAGAGAAAGTTTTGGGGATTTAGGTATGGGAGAAGATGAAGATGATAAAGAAAGAGGGGGAACAGTTGGGTTTATATATGAAATGGATTTAAGACAAATTTAATGAAAGAGTATAAACTTTAAAATCCAAATGTCGGTCTCACCTCTGAAAAAGTAGTTTTCTTTTTGTTCAAAAGGTAGTTTTCTTGGAAGTCGAAAATCTTTCGAAGGTAATTTGTCTTCGGAAGTTTTGATAAAAACCTTCCAAAGCCAAAATGATTTCGGAAGAAATTCCTGAGAGTTTTGAAAATTTTGCTTCCGAAGAGAATTAAGTCTTGGGTGCTTTATTCAATTAAGAATAAAGCTTCGGAAAGTTAATTTGCTTTGGAAGAAAATTTTCCTTGAAAGCATTCAAGTACTTAAGCGAAATATTAAGCTTCAGAAGATATTTTAGAAATTTCTTCTGAAGGAAATTTTACTTAAGCATGTGTTTGTTTTATAGGCATAAATTTCTTCTAAAGATAAAATCATATCTTCCAAAGAAAAGAAAAGATCAAGATTTTCAAAAATCTAAGAAAAATCTTCTAAAAAGATTTTCTTCCAAAGAAAACAAGAGCTTATGAAGATGATGAAATTGACAACTTAGGACACACAAATATTAGAAATAATATGAATTAGTTTTAAGAAAAAGCTACTCAAGGTTAATCATCCCAATAGCTGAATGAGATATTTAATTCTCTGCTCATCAAAAGCTTTAGTGAACAAATCAACATATTGTTCATTTGTGTTAACCTTGACTAGTTTGATCAAGCCCTTTTCAAAGTTATCCTAAATCAAATGATATCTGATATCGATGTGTTTAGTCCTTAAGTGTTGCACAGGATTCTCTGTAATAGAGATGACACTATTGTTGTCTATGTGAATGGGAGTCTCTTTAAAGTTGAACCCATAGTCCAATATCTGATTCTGAATCCAAAGCACTTGAGCATAGCAGCATGGAGCAACAATGTATTCAGCTTCAGTAGTTATTGCAGAGACACAGGATTGCTTTTTGCATTGCCAAGAGAGTACCCTTCCACCAAGAAACTGACATCCCTCTGATGTAGACTTTGAAGTCATATTGCATCCATCATAATCACTATCTGTATATGCAAACATATTAAAGTCAGAATTCTTTGGATACCAAAGGCCAAGTGTTTAGGCACCTTTGAGATATCTAAAAATTCTTTTGATAGTGATAAGATGTGACATCTTGGGGTTGGCTTGATATCTTGCACACACACATGTGGCAAACATGATATCAGGCCTTCTAGTGGTAAGGTACATAAGGGACCCAATCATAGGCCTGTAGAGATGTTCATTTACACACTCCCCCTCAAGGTCAGGCCCAAGTGTCACACCCCAACCTTGACGGCGGAAACGTCGAGATGTGAGGGTTAAGATCGTTCACAACCACATAACGCTATTATTAAACTCAAATATCATAAGTTTCAGATGTATCATTACAAACATAAGTCTCAAATAAGAAATCAACAATACATAATAAGAAATATTTCAAGTTCATTCATTTATTTAACTAGGTCCATTCCTAGGTGTGAATAAGCTTCAAAGATGGCAATCAAACTTGCGTGTTTCCTGAAACATGTTAAAAATAAAATGTCAACATAATGTTTGTGAGATTTCCATAGTTTTCAATACATTAGTATATAAAAGATGGAAATTCATGTTATAAGTTAGTGAGCAAAGTAACTAGGGATGTAAGACAAATGCACAATCAAACCTTGATAGTTACAATTTTCCACGTTTACAAGTTTATACGATTAGCTAAGTGTACTTGGATTAACCAAGCAGGCTTGTCAAGCCCATAGATCTCTGACCTCGCCAGGCTAGCAATAGTTAATGATTGTACATATAATCGTCAATACATGGTAATTACAAATATCAACTAACCACAACATATAAGTGAATTGCCAAGAGTTTACAAGAATCAAACTAATTTACAAGTGCAATGATTATAAAGTAACACGTTTCACCCTAAAGTGTGAAAATATGAAAAAAGAATATAGAAATACTCACATAGTCAATACATATATGAATGATGATTATAAGAAATAATAATAAACGTCCCAACACAATCCTTCACAAGATACCTAAGGATATATACATTATAAGCTTAAGTTTACTAATGAGTTTAACGATTCAACGGGAGCTAGGGCTTCAATTGATATTTGGGGGGGTTTCAATAACTAAATTAAATAAATTGATATAGTGGATTATGTTTTGATTTAATGAAGTTATAATATTTGAGCATTTTATTATAAAGCAATAAAATCATGTGTAGTAGTTTAAATATAAGTTTAAATAATCTTTTATAAATTTTGTTTTAAAATACTTATGATTTAAACGATAGCATATAGATAATGTTCAAGTCAATAATAATTTAAGTTTTTAAATCATTATTTAGAGTCTACTTTATACATAAACTAATAAATAAATAAATAATAATAAACTAAATATAACTCTTGTTTTATAAAAAGTTTAAATCATTTAAAAAATAAATTTACAGAAATAAAGTGATTTTAAAATACTCAAAGTTTATAAATTACCATTAAAAATTTTAAATTTTTTACATATTTTAATACACTTGAAAAACATTAAAAAGAATGGATTGAGGGTCCCCGGGTTCAAACCCAGGACCTCAATTCCACACTGCTAACTCCTTACCAGTAAACCAAAGGCCTCAGCTGCGAGTTATCCTTGTTTTTAATCTTTAAAAAAACATAAACTAAGTAAATCCCCCGAATACTATGAACCCTAATTTTGATTAGAGCCAAATTGAAGATCAATTCGTTATTGTTAATGCTTATTATCATGGGGCTTTTGTTTCCCATGTAAAATCGAGCAGATATGAGTGTTTAATTACCCGGTTAAGGCTTGGATTAAAGAACACGAGTCGATGATAGTCGCAATAGAAAGGGAATTCGATTCGAGGTGATCTCGTTTGTGATAACCCAATCGCTTGAAAGGTAATCTTCCTTGTATGATTATAAACAAAAACCCTCTATCAATTGTGATTCAGAATGCGTGAAGGATGATGAACACCTTGATTGTAGGTCGTGGTGAAACGTGAGAGTAGTTTGGATTGTTTAAGTGTGATTCTGGTAGAATTATGTTGCGTAGGAGTTTAGGTACGATTAAACGATCGTGTAGGTGCAATTAATGTGATTATTATTGCGTTTTAGATGTTGAACGGCTCGATGATTATGGATTGCCGGTTACTCGAGTTAAATGTTTTCATACCCGACATTTATACTCAATTAAATTATGTATTCAAGTTTGAAATGTGTAAATGAAACGATTTGGGTTGATTTTGGGCTTCGAAATCGAGTAATTGGGCGTTTTGGACGACGTCGGAGCTCCGCTAGAATACTCGCCGGATTTGTGGGGGTTGAAATGGGGGAGGGGATTTGGGTTTGAGAATTTACACAATTAGTCCCTATAGTTTAGTGCAGGACCAGTGAAGGTGGTCACTTACAACACAATAACACAAAGAGGAGATTAACTAAAACTTAATCAAACAGTGAACTGGATTAACCACAAGAAAGACACTAAGAACACAAGTAATGTAAGAGACCGAACACAAGATCACAAGTATATGGTTTTCAAGAATGCAGTATATTGCTTTCTCTATGTTCTATTACAAGTGTTACAAAGCATAAAAGAAAGATACAAGAACATGAGATACTTATACTACATCCTACATCCGGCTATACTATGAAAGCCAGCTGGATACAATTGACTAGACACAAAAAAAATCAATTGTAGAGTCAAAAGGCAGATTGCCTTTTGAGTAGTGACTATGACATGCCATAGCT
>BJCM01235818.1:0-12323 GCA_018326385.1 Flaveria bidentis
ATATTAGTTTACGCGTTAAGGTTTATATTAAGTTTTTCCAATGTATTTAATTTGGAATCTAAAATACTTTGAACCAATGGAATATAAAATACTTTGAAACACCTAAAATAATTTATTAGCACATATATTTATTAATTATCACCAACGTTCGTGTGTGCCGGTTGTATCGCGTGTAAAAATGGTAATTACGCCGAATCACCGATGCATGAAGTGTAATGCATGAAATTTTGCAATGTATGAAATTTTTCAATGCATGAAATAACTTCAATAATTGGAATTTAATTGAAAATAAAGTATTATAGGTGTAATTATAACCAAGTCAAGGTCGTGTTCGTGTCTTATCATGTCGTGTCTGATTTGTTATGCCAGTCCTACTTATGGAGGTAATGAAATGCCTTAACTTTACTATTCTTTGATTTTTAACATATTCTCAACATTACCATTCAATTTTAGTAGATTAAAGGGTGTTCTATCTATGGTAATCATGCCTTATCATCATGCAAGCTAAAGCATGTATAAACATAATAAAACCCAAACTATTTTCATAAAAATAGAAAATTTACATTCAAACATCAAATCTTTCATGTAAATCTCATTCAGTATGCATACTAGCCCCCTCAAATGCATGTAAAAATTAGAGGACATAAAACTCATATTTTTATAAACTTAAAAAATCTCTAAGTAGAGATGAAGATATCAAGAACTACATGCATCCTCATATAAAAATGTCAACTTTATGAATATAATCAAGGCCGGTCGAGACTTTGGATGCCCTGTGCGTCAAGTAAAAATAGGCCCCTTAAAATATAAACTTGTAATTTCTGATTATAACTTATCCCACTCTTACGCAATTACATAGATGATATCTGACTTTATTTAATTAGGGAAGGATCAGGTCTTTTCGAGAGCTTATTAACTATGAACATGAAAATGTACCAGGTGATGACATATAGATAGAAACTAGAAAAATGAACAAATATGAAAACAACCCAAAAAAGAAAACTCACTCATAACTATTTCTCTTCACGCTTAAACTCACAAGAGTGAAATCTCAAACCATCGCACATGAAAGAAGCTCATTTCCTACTTCCATCAACTTCGTGCCATATTCTTGTAAAGTAAAAGAAATAAAAATAGTTAGTTATAAAGTCCTATAATTTGTATATAAAAATAATACCATGATGAAGGAGTTTAATTCGAATATATCGGCAATAGATTGAAAAAGAATAAGAACATGTTATTTGATTTTTAGTATTTTTACCTTAATAAAATCAATGAAATTAACTTCCATTATGGACCTCTATTTCATTCATCAATTGACAAACTAAGGGGTTGTTTGGTAACTTTTGAATGATTAAGTGTTGAACCAATAAGAGATCTGAATCATTAAGTGTTGAATCATTAAGAGGTCTCAACCATTAAGAGCTAGTATATAATTTAACTATTTAAAGACAAATGTCTGACCAATTTAGATAATATGTCTTAACCATTCAGCATTAGACCTCTTAACCATTCAACATCAGTATGATACTTAACCATTCAAAGGTAAATCTCTTAACCATTCAGACATGTACTCGTGAAACAAACAACCATTAAGTGTTGAACCATTCAAACATCTGAACCATTAAGAGACTGATTAAGAGGCTACCAAACAGCCCCTAATTATTAGACACACCAAATTGTGTGGGCCCATCCCCGTATATTAATAATTCAAGTGAGGCTTTGTTTGCTACCTAGAGGCTAGAACTAATGAATCCATAGTTGATTTGGGCCCCATTTCAGTATGGGCCCTATGCAGGTGTCCAGATTGCACATGCTCTAGGTTGGGCCTGACATTAGAGTATAATTTTAATTTATCTTTCAAAACTATTGAATGTATGAAGAGATTCATATCATTAGCTTTTTCTTAACATTCTTTCTCTAGAACCAATCACCCATTCTCTTTTCTCTCTCAATCTCTCTATACTCTTTTAGAGGGATTCACATGAAAGATATAACCAAAAAGGGTGGCATTTTCCTTTTATAATAATTTTTTAGGGTAAATTTCCTCTTTGACATAGTTAGTTCGTAACTTATTTATCAGTTGCATCCACACTTTATATTATCTTCAGTCCAGCTTAACCCTAAATTTTTGGGTGTCACACCTCTCTATTTGTATGAAGCATACATCATAAAAGAACACACAAGTCATGTATCACCAAGTGTTGGACTCATAAACATAAAACACTAGTCATCATAAAAGCAAAATAAACAATAAACAATAAAACATCAGCAATTCATATAACCATAAAATTCCAATTATTATAACCATGAACTTCTATAATATAACAAAACTAGCAAAAATACCATAAAAACCTCAATTAAGAGACATTAATGACTAGGTTAGTGAGAGTGAGATTCTCACTAAGAATCGAATATAGTGATTGAGTTAATGATTGAATGGTGAAACAAGCAATCAATAAATAATTAATGCAAGAATATACTCATAAATGCTTTTGTATATAATAATAAAGGTGATTGATTACAGAGAATAAAAGACAACAGATATTCTCAATGTCTATCAGTCGACACCTCATGTACGAGGTTTTCTATTCTATTTATAGGCAGACAAGATACCTTACAAAATTACTAAACTACCCCTAACCTATTACATCAGAACTAGTCTAAGTCTTGATCCGTATCTTTTCTTGTTCATCCGTATTGACAAATGCGGATGAGTTGACTTTATCAGCATTTCTTCACTTAATCATCCGCATTTGTATGTTGGTCATCCGCATTGGTTAATGCGGATGAACAAATACTTCTGCACATTTGTCTGGTCATCCGCATTGGCAAATGCGGATGAACAAAGTCTTGTCCGCATTACTTGTTGGTCTTCCGCATTTGTTAATGCAGAAGAACAAATACTTGTCCGTATTTGTTATATGTCTTCCGCATTGACAAATGCGGAAGACCATACTTGGTTTTTCTTTTGTGCAGGATCTTCATCCGTATTTCTTCTTGGACTTGTGGGAATCCAGCAAAGCAACCATCAACTCACCCATTGAATTGGCATGTATAATCCTTTCAGGGTCCAACAATACTCCCCCTAAGGATTATGCAGCCTATGTTCTTCAATGTTTGGGTGGTGATTGGGGTTGTGATGATTCTGCTGGGTCTTGTGGTGGTGTAAAAGGTGCTGCTTGAGCTGGATCCAAAATTGCCTTGATCATGTTAACAAAATCTTGAGCATTTGACATTATCCTTGCTTAGTACATGAATATTCATTCTGCTCATATTATGAATGGCTTCAACTGGTAGTTTCTTAAGTGAGATTGGTTCCCAAATAGACACCATAGATAGCCCATCCCTATGAATTAAAAGAGAACCATCTGCATCAACTTCTAGTTTGACAATGTTGCCCAACTGTAGAGGTGTCTTCTTCTTCTTCCTTTTTTCCCTCTTTGCACTAATCTGATCATAAGTCATCTTTAATATTTTGATACACTTTAGAAAGAAATGTAGATCTTCTTGACCCAATTTGTTTGATATCTCTCTGAAGTGCCTTGTGTATATGTATTGGATATATGATTGATCCAGTAGTCTCACTTCATAGCCATTAAACAATCTGATTTTAGCACCTTCTTTACCTCCCTTCCTCTCAATCACCAATTTATAGGTCTTCTCATCATAATAAACATTTGAGATTGGTGTTGAGGAATGTGTACCATCCACCATTTTTCTTTTCAATGATTCAGTAGGTTTCACTCTAAGTTCTGGAAACACTACTTCTTAAGTTGGTTTTGTCTGTTTCATCTCCAAAGGGTTCTTGAAATTTTTGTCTTTTCTCATACATATTGCTTTTAATGAATTGAAGTTGTTGGTTCTCTTGAACATTTTAAGTATACCTTCAAATTCATATCCTCTAAACATGGCATTATGGTTGATCAGCTCTAGATTAGCCAGTTTTTCAGGTCATGAATCTCAAGTGCATTTAACAGAGCAGAGTACTCTGTAAAAAATTGCACTAGACCTGAGATCCTTTTAACCATAAACATATTCCATGAACTATCATACTTCCAAGCAATAATTTTCTGGTCTATTTTGCCTTTTGGAGTATATACACCTCTGATCATCTCAGTAGTGGTCAATCCTTCCCGACGTTTTAGTTGGGAGGGCAACAAACCACTCTGGATATTGATGAAGAATAGGTGCCAGATAGTCTTAATCTTTATGAGTAAGCTTCATGTCTTGTGAAGAGACTATTGATCTTGGCTTTTGATTGAGCACTTCTTCTTCTAACTTCTTTAGCTTTTCATTCTTTTCATTTATTAACCTAAGTGTTTGCAGCTCTCAGTGAGTTAGTTTTCATGTTTGCCAATTTTCTTTTGGTGAAGCCTTGACTTGTGAGGTAATCCTTCATTTCCCTATCAGTAATGTTATAGGGATCAAGATGTAGAGGTTCAAGAGTTTGAGATTGTGTCTTCATGACAGACAGTTTTGACTTATGAGCTTTGGGTGCAGTAGACTTCTCATAATCTATTTCAATCGTGGGGTCCAACAATTTGTTGACATTCTCTTCTTCTGCTTTCATGCCTTCGTATGTCATGTTGAATACTTCATCAGTATCATACCCGAGATTGATCAAGAACATGGCTTTTATCATCAGGTCATCTGTTTGTGCTTTTAGTACCATTTCCTTTACAGATTTTTCTATTTGCATAGGACTATCCACATATACATCCTTTTCAGCATCATAACCCCTTCTATTTCTCCTTCTTCCAAATCAATAGCAGCAGCTTGTTTCTTTAGTTGAGCTTCAGCCTGCTCATGTTCTTCAAGGAATTCAGCTATAGCTGCCAAGCTTCTTGGATCATCTTTCTTACTTTTCTTCATATTCTCTTCTTCAACCATTGGTCTTTTGCCCTTAGCCTTTTTAGCTAGATATTTCCTCTTTCTGGTATAGGTTAGGAGTGAAGGACTAGAAGAGGATTCAGGCTTTTCAATCTCCTTAGACACTTTCTCAGCCTCTGTGTGTACTTTTTCTTGATCATCAGCTTCTTTTTCTTCCTATTCTTTTTCTTTTTCACAAACCTCTCTGATCATATCTTTTTGTTCCTCTGATAATGACACAGTAGGTACCATTTGCATACTCAACTCTTTGTCCAAGGGAACTGGAGATTAAGAAATGACCATAATGGGTTCAGTGTTGGTCCTCTGGTTAGCAACAAAATCCCAAAATTCCTCATCAATTATGAATTCGTCAGAAGAAAAGCTATCTAGAGAACTCATTAGTTCTTCAAATTCAGCCTTATCAGTTTGAGTAGCATCTGATTATCCAGAATAAACCACAATTTCTAGACATGATTCTTCATTCTTTTTACTTCCTTCATCCCTAGCACTTCTTTGAATTTTAATTAACATTTCAAGTTCAGAGATCCTTTTATTTTGACTTTCAATTTTACTTTGGAGATTGGAGATGATCTTTGTTCTTCAATAATATCTTCTTGCTCTTCCATTGCTATAGTTTGTATGGAAAGAGTATCAACATGGCCACTTACTTCTTCTCTAGAATGGTTAAGAGCAACTTTTAAGTATTCAATCTCTTTCTCTCTCTTTCTTTTCAACTTCATATTTTTCTTTTAACTCTTTTAACTCATGCTCCTTTTCATCAAGTTCTAGAATCCTATCATTAATGATTCTAGCTATCCTATTCAGGATTCTTTCCATTCTTTCAAGTTTTTGCAAGTGCTCAGAGATTAACTCATCTTTTTCATCGAGCCTATTTACATTAGATTCAGCAATGCTCTCTAAGGAAGCAGTCTCAGAAGTTACTCTCTTTTCAGGCATTTGAACATGTTGATACTCCTCATCCGAAGATGATTTGGATGCTTTAGATGTGCTAGTTGATTCTCCAAACTCAGTTGGGTTATCATGGGTGGGCAATGGTTGAGGTGGTGATATTGGTGAGTGATGAGGAGGTGATATTGGTGAGTGATAAGGTGGAGATGTTATTGGTTGTGCAATTGGTGATGCAATAGGAGTTTTTTGGGGAGATTGTAATGGTGATGGTCTTGTTGATGGTTGTGGTGATGGTTGTGGTGATGGTTGTGGTGATGGTTGTGGTGAAGGTTGTGGTGATGGTTATGGTGAAGGTTATGGTGATGGTTGTGGTGATGGTTGTGGTGAAGGTTGTGGTGATGGTTGTGGTGAAGGTTGTGGTGATGGTACAAATGGAGATGCATAGTCATAAATTTCAGGTTCAGTATGAGAATCACTCCCTACACCATCTTGGGGTGACACTGACCTTTGCCTATCAACACCATCAGCTTGCTCATTAGCAGCTTGTTCTTCACTATGATCATGAGCATCTTCTTCTTCTCCTATTTCTTCTAGATTGATTTGTTGAAGCATCCAAGGAAGAAGAGGTGAGTGAGCTCCACTGTTGAAGTTTCTAGGATCCCTCTTCTTAATATACTTGTATGATTTAGCATCATAATAAGGAATATCTAGAACTCGTCCTTCTGTAGCTAGATTTGGGAATGCATAATTTATCAAGCATTGAATGAATCATGGATACATCAAGAACTTGTGTCTCTTTCCCTCTTAAATATTTGATACCAGACCATTGAATACATAAGCTGACATGTTGAATGGTCTGTTTGTGCATAGAGCACAAATTGCTGATGAAGTGATGATTGGAATATCATTCCACACTGTTTTCCTTTTGGATAAACAATGCTGAAAGATGTGGATTAGAAATCTCCAAGGCAAATCAACTAATCCCTTTACAATCTGCTTAGCTTCAAATCCCCCTTCATACCCAATTTCTGCAAAAAAGGTAGTGATGTCATCCTCATCCAAATCTATTGGTGCATTAGCATCATCATCAAAATGCAGACATCTTCTCACAGAATCTTTAGTTATGATTAGAGTGTGATCATTATCAATTCTTCCAGATAAGGTTCTAACACCATCTGCTTCAATCACTTCAGCTGAATTCCAGAAGGATCTTATGAAGTTCTCATAGATGATGGGTCTAACAGTGATAGCATACTCCACCCTTGTTGTAGAGATGAAACTAATCATGTCTCTGAGACCCTCAGCTTCTAGAATATTAGGGTCTAAATAACCACTGACATTATGTAGCTTGCTCCATGAAAGATTAGCCATTTAATCTGCATAAGAAGCATGTATGTTAGTTTTGATGAGAAATCATGTGTACAGTTTATTAGTTTGACTTTTAATGGTCAAAGATGAACGTTTGAAGTCACTATTTCATTGTTGTCACATCAAATGGTGAATTTGTTGTTCAACAATCACAATTTCTATGTTTTTCAAGTTTAAATGAACCATTTATTAGGTGTTATTTCATTGATTTGTTACACATTTTCATTTTTCATTAGACTCCGTTCTTATGATAACCATAACTATATAGGTTTTCATGATGGATAGAATTCCTATTAGTTTGCATGTTCATTGAAGTCGAAAATGTATATCATATCTTTGAATAAATCGGATTTTGGTGTTCTTCATTATCATTTGGTTCTTTGTTTGATTTAGGTTCGACAGTTTGAAAGTTAGGTCATGATGAAATTTTTTGGAGATTTCACCTTTCTTTCGATGCTACTGAAGTTTTAGAATAGATTATAAGAACATGTTGAGTAGAATCACACAAAAATCTTTGGTTGTTTATGATGAAGATAATCAAAGAGGGTGTACATTGTATTTGCGCTCGTCTTACTATTTAGTCTCTCAAATTTGAAAAGTATTAAATGACCCTTTGAAATTCCTTTAAATAGTCAAATAATGGATTTTACAAAATTTTACGAGTTTTAAAACAAATGCGGTCACAATTTTTAAGTCACTGTAGCAAATGCGGAAGTTGAATTTTAAGTCTTTTGGTCATTTGCATTTGTGTACTGTTGTAAATGCGGATGTGGAAATTTAGTGAACTTTGACTATCCATATTTGTTTACTATTGTAAATGCTGAAGTGTTTGCTACTGTTTTCTTCCATTCGCATTTGTGCACTGTGGCAAAATGCGAAAGAACAAAGTTCATCAGCATTTGTGCACTGTAGCAAATGCGGATGTTTTATTACTTCTGTTTTCTTCCATCCGCATTTGTGCATTGTGGCAAATGCGGAAGAACAAAGTTCATCAGCATTTGTGCACTGTATGAAATGCGGAAGAATAAAATCCACCTTTACTGTTATCCGCATTGACAGAAGAGAACACACTTTATTTCTATTTGAAAATACATGAAAATTGAAGATACACATACACAAATGCGGATGAGTAAAACGAATGCGGAAGTGTAAATTTTATCCGTATTGACAAATGCGGTTGGACACCTAAACTATTATCCGCATTGACAAATGCGGTTGAATACTTGAAAAACATTTTATCTGCATTGACAAATGCAGTAGAACATTTTTGTTCCACATAGGTTTTAACACTTCAAATTTTCATGTATACTTGTGACACACTAATGCGGTAGAGTACATTTTTTGTCTGCATTAGTTTCACTTGGAAATAAAGAGCTACCCGCATTGGTTATATGCATGGGCTACCTTCACCCGCATTAACCAATGCACTTACCTGCATTAACTTTGAACTTAATCATAAGTTAATGTGTGTGAATTGGTTTTTCATGTTATGAAGAGATGTCCTTGATTGTTTTTTCTTATAAAGTTGTTGACTGTTGAGGTTGTCAATTCTTGCTTGGATTGACTTGCATGTCATAAGTGATACTAGTTTCCCATTTTTGTTTGATCTTGGACTTTTCATGCTTCCAAAAATCTACATATGCTGAGATACTATGGTACAACTTTTGCAAATAACACCTGTGTTTTCTTTTTGTTTTGTTTTGAATTTTTAAGAAAGTAGTTTAAGCTATTTCAACAAAAGTATAGTCTTACTCAAAACTTTTAAATTACCCCCCTAAAGTTTATATCCACATTTGGATAGAAACTTTAAAGATTTAAACTTTTTGAATTTTATTATGATTGTTAATGATGAAGAGAAGTATATATTTTGTTGGGATCATATCAATCTTACATTACACATGTGCATCCTTTATGATAAAATGGACATGTTTATGAACTTGATGATTGAAGGTATGTTTGTCCTCTTAAACTGATACTAGGTTGATATTTTGATGCAAATGATTTTTATTATGTTTTTGGTTGATATAGTTATTCAATGTGTACCTCACACACACAAGCATGGAATGAATCCTTATACAATGCATAGTAGAACTTTTTCACAACTTTCCTTACCAAGTTACTTAAGTTATGAGAACTCATTTTCACTGATCCTCATTGGGATTCTTTTACTTTGATCCTTTTCATGATGATCCACATTGGGATTCTTTTCACTTCATTTGGGAAGGTGATCCATGATGGGATTCTTTTGTTCATTCACTTAAAATGTATTGCTTTTGTAGATTCATCGAATTTGGATTTGTTCCTCATTGGGAATCTCTGCACTATGTGCATGTTTCATCAAGTCTTTGCTCAACAAAACAAAGATGAAACTAGATGTAGGTGAAAGAGATTCATAAAGTATCATTACCTGGTGTGTTTAGGTTACAACACACACATGTACTTAGATAAGCCAATACATACCTGTACTTTATGATGAGTCTTTCACTATTAAATAAGATTTTAATTCATCACTACATGTATCTTCTCTTTCAAGTTGAGCCTACCAACATATCTGGTAAGTCATGACAGTCTTGCAATTTTTGAAATCAAGCACAATGAATGATATAATGACTGTAATTATATCATTTTCCGTATACTCTTTTATTCATCAAACTTGACTTCTTTTTGTGATTTCTAAAGATTTTGACTTGTTTTTGATGTTTTGATTGGTTTTACTCAAGGTTAATCATGCCAGTTGATTGAACTAGGAATTCAAACCTACCAGGTTCAAATGACTTAGTAAATAAATCAGCAAATTGATTTTTAGTGGGTACTTGAATCAATTTGATTAACCCCTTTTCAGCACAGTCTCTCAAAAAGTGATATCTAATTTCAATGTGTTTGGTTTTTGAGTGTTGAACCGGATTATTAGTTATGAAAACAGCTGATGTGTTGTCTATATGAACTGATGTGTGCAAGAAGTTAAAACCATAATCATGCATCTGGTTTTGAATCTAGAGAACTTGAGAGCAACATGCTGATGCTGCAATATACTCAGCTTCTGCTGTTGATACAGATACGTTTGTCTGCTTCTTGCATTGCCATGAAACCAGTCTGGGACCAAGAAATTGACAACCTCCAGATATGGATCTTCTGTTGAAGTTGCGTCCTCCATAATCACTGTCAGTGAAAGCATAGAGATTGAAGTCTCCTTCTTTTGGATACCAAAACCCAAGAGCTGGTTTGCCCTTCAGATATCTAAATATCATCTTGACTGCATTCACATGTGATTCTTTTGGATCAGCTTGATACCTGGCACACACACAAACACCAAACATAATATCAGGTCTGCTAGCAGTTAGATACATAAGTGATCCTATCACAGATTGATAGTTAGTTTGATCTAACGGATTTGCCCTCTGGATCAAGTCCAATCTTCACTTTGGTATCAACTGGTGTTCTAATAGACTAACAATCATCAAAATGAAACTTCTTTATCATTGTATCCACATATTTGGATTGGTTGATGAAGATTCCATCTGCTGTATGCTGGACTTGCACTCCTAAGAAGAATGTGAGTTCTCCTATTGCACTCATTTGGAATTTTGAATGCATCAGGTCTTCAAATTCTTTGCAGAGTTATTTGTTTATAGAGTCAAATATAATGTCATCCACATAAATCTGGACTAACAACATGTCTTTTCCTCTTATTCTTCTAAAGAGAGTCTGATCAATCTTTCCTCTTTCATATCTATGTTCAAGAAAAAAGGATGATAGAGTCTCATACCATTTTCTTGGGGCTTAGTGAAGACCATATAGAGCTTTGTCAAGTTTGTAAACTCTATGAGGGAAATTTGGATCTTCAAAGCCAGGTGGTAGACTCATATAGACCTCCTCAGCAATCTTTCCATACAAGAAGGCACACTTTACATCCATTTGATAAACAGTAAATTTCATGGACTGCATATGCTAGAAATATTTTGAATGCTTCTAATCTGGCAATAGGTGCAAACACTTTGTCATAGTTGATTCCTTCTTCTTGAGTGTATCCCTGTGCCATTAATCTTGCTTTGTTTCTGATGACTTTCCCTCTATCATCAGTCTTATTCCTGTACAGCCGTCTGGTATTGATAGGGTATTGTCCTTCGGGAAGATCTACCAGTTGCCATACTTCTTGCTTCTTGAATTAGAGCAATTCTTCCTGTTAGGACCGTGCACGGGACAGAGTACTAACTAATTTACATGTATACCAACTCAAATAGTGTGGAATCCTATTTGATTGGCGATCCAATCAGTGAGAACGCACGTAGAATCGATCTTAGATTGATTCTAAACGTTAAGAACGATTGCAAACCAATCTAGTATTATCTATGAACTTGGAATAGGTTCTATGAAGTCTTTGGACGGCTAGGGTATGATTTAGTACGTAGGTATTCAAATTGTTATGTTTTTCCACTAATTAAGTGGTATTTATAGGTTAGAGTTTCTCATTCGTGCAATTGAACCATTAGCATGGTTCAGTCGTGCGACTGAGTCATGCGGTTGATCCATCCGCATGATTGAGTGTTCAGTCATGCGACTGAGTCAATCTCATGTCACAATCATGCGACTGATCCAGTCTCCTGGTTCAGTCGTGCGACTAGTTCATTAGCATGAAGTTGTTCATGCGTATGGTCCATTAGCATGGGTCATTCGCATAAGAACTTCACATAACTAAGTTTAAACATATTTCTCAACCATTCTTGACTAAGAACTATGTATACAACCACAAACCTATATAGTTACTTTAATCATACGTTATCAAACATTAAGCAATGAAATATTCAACATTATAAGCATAACCACAAAATATATTTCATTTAGTACCCATTCTATTACATATATGAAATACATTTTACATTTGAGCTCCTAAACTAGGTACACATGTATCTACAAACTCCCCCTTGGACCTAGTTTACTCTATTGTCTAACATTCTTCATCAGTTCTTCAAACTTCTTGTGCTTCTCCTCTCTTGTAGCTCCAGCATGTATCTCAAATGCAAAACAAAGCCTTATGACATTTTGAAACTGGAGGGCTTGTACAATGTCTTGCGCGTCATAGAACAATGGCCACTTGTATAAGGTGTAAACATCATTAGCCGACAAGTTAGTGAGCCATATTGGGTCAAACATCCTGATTGTTTCCATATTTCCAT
>BJCM01235819.1:0-12066 GCA_018326385.1 Flaveria bidentis
CATTATTGTTTTAAATGATTAATATTACTCTTTGGGGTTGGCACATGTTTTGCCATAGTATACATTTCTATTTCATTGGGTTGTTTTACAATACGCTTCCGCACAGTTTTAAAGTTTTTACTTTGGTTTTATCTATTTAATTATTGCATATAGAGTCGTTCTGAGTAACTATTGACTGTGATCCTGGTTTGTTCACACGCCTCACGGTAAAACTCCGCACGTGGATTTTGTGGGTGTGACAACAGTTCTCATGCGTCTGAGTCCAAACGCATAAACAGTGCTCATGCGTCTCATTATTTTGTGAATTTTAGGGTTTCATACGCACAAATAGTGCTCATGCGTCTAAAATTTCACTTAATATATATTGAACACTTACACTTGTTTCTCATTCACACTCAAAATTCTCTGAAAACAACTCTCTGAACTATTGACTCACGGTCTTCATCAATATCTCAGATTCTCAGTGATTGTATCAAATCTGTGTGATGGTTAGATATTATTTGAGTTTATAAACGTAAGTTTGTGATTCAAATCAGTAGATTTTGGTTAAACCTGATGATTGGCATAGTCGTTCGACTGCTATTTGGGCGTTCGAAAACTATAACATTCAAAGTTTAACTAATCAAATCTTAACCATATTTGAAATTGGTTATGAATTGTTGATATGTATCAAATTTCGAGCAATTTGATATATTGTTCTTCAACTGAAATCATGAAAGATGTTGATGATAGTTTGCACAGCCGGGTTCTTCGAAGGAAGAAGAAGAAGATGAAAAGTGAAATTAAATTTTTGAAAAATAAAAAAAAATATTTTTTAAATAAAAAGTAGATGAATCAGAATTCAAATAGTTGATTGATAAAAATGATAGATAAAAATTGAATAAAATTTGAAGATTTCACAAATTAAATTCATAAGTAAAAAGTCAAAACAGAATTCAATATTACAAAATGCAAATTCGTAAGTAAACTTTAATGTTCTAATATTCTTTTTCTCTATATTTTTGCAGATGGCATCTTTGAAATTTGAGCCTAAACATAACGTTGCTGCATTCTTAGATGAGGAAAACATGGAAGCAGCTGGTTATGAAGAGATTATTCGATTTCTGCTAAGATCAAAATATGTCTATTCAATGTGTGCTAGACCTCTGATAAATGCAAGATTAATCAAAAGATTTAGGAGAACAGCAAACATAGAAAGAGATAAAGAAGGGAATAAAGTTTTAAGAGCTTTCATTACATCTGATAGAATGCTTGAAGTTTCTGAATAAGCAATCAGAACAGCTCTTAAACTTGGAGAAAATGACCCAGAAGACTTATCTGAGTATACTTTTAATGAATGTAGAGAAGTATTTTTACAAATGGGTCATCCTGATCATTTTCCGAAGAAACAATTCTTCAGAGCTAGAGTGTATAAACACTAGAAACTGCTGTGTTATATATTTCAACATTGCATGTCTAAAAGAAGTGCTGGTTGGGATTCATTCCCAGTAGACATTGCATCTCCTATTATTGTTTTAGCCACAAATAGAAGATTTAACATGGCTAAGTGGATATTGAATGGATTCATTTTCAATCTTCAAAGAGGAAAGATAAATAAATACTTAATGTATCCTAGATTTCACCAACTGCTCATAAATGAAGATAATCCAGACTTATATGTTGAGGAGTTGATGGTGATAAATTGCAATTGGAGCACATGTCTGAATCTGTTTATAAAAGACTGGCTATGATCACCGGTACTCAAAACATTCCTTTATTGAGTGTATAAGGAATGTAGCTATGGATGAAGTAGATATCAATCAACTACACTTCCATTTATCTGAAGATGAACCAATAGATCCAAATGATCTTATTGAGGATGTTGTAGATGATGAAGAAAGTGAGGATGAAGCTTCTGAAAGCTCATCAGATGATGATGATAAAGATAATAATGATGATGATGGTATTGATGGTGCAACTGAAGCACATCAAGAAGCTACTGATGAAAGGAATGATGTATATAATGTAAACGAAACTCAGAACTTAAATGAAGAAACTACTAATGCTGATATTCATGATGATTCTGTTCATGATGGTCAAGAAGATGAACTAGTTATTGTTGCTCATGAAGAAGATTCACAAAATCAAACTTTTGATTTTGATTTCATGAATGATATGTTATTTGAACCAGTGTTTCAAACAGAAGTAAATGAAGAATTTGAAGAAATTCCTGTGAGTACAACACACAATGTGTCAGTACAAACAGAGGAGATAACTGATATAGATGAGATGGAAAATTTGAAAGAAGAAAATGTGACCAAAGAGAATAAGATTGAAGAATTAAAAGTTGAGAATGAAAAACTAAAAGAGATGAATATATTTCTTAAAAAGGAAATTCAAAAGTTAAAGGATGAAAACTCTAAGTTGAAAGAAGAAAGTTCTCTGAAAGATGAAAAGATTGTGAGCTATGCAAAAGATAAAGAAGATGTTATCAAAAATTTTGAAGTCATGATAAAGGATTATGGCATTCTTGAAGAAAAATTCAAGAAATTATCTGATGAAAATGAAAAGTTGAAAGATGAATTATTAAAAGGAAAAGAATCTCAAAAGCCTATATTATGAGAACAAATGATAAGCTCTGAGATGATTGTTGAAGAGAATCCTGAGGTGATCAAAGGCAAAAGGAAAATTGATAATGTAGCATATACAAATTTAGCAGAGTCACATTCAAAAGTACAAAGAATAGAAGAAACTATTGAAGAGCAAAACATTCAAGAACAAATTGAAGCCTTAGATGACATTGAAGAAGTTTATAGTGATGATTGGTATGATAAAGTCTTAGATGAAGAAGACATAGATGAAGCTCAATTTGTATCAAATTTCTCTTCACAAGAACAAACTCAAGATCAAGATGAAATTCCACAAGACTTTGAAGATATATACAACTATCTTGTGAAGATGAAATACAATAGAGTGTTTTTGGATGGACTAACTGTTTCTCAAATAAATGATGAATATAAGAAATGCATTGCTGCAGAGTCAGTTGCTCCTATTGATCCAAATGAGATTGTAATGGAAGATGGTGAATGGAATAGAGCTAAAGAAAGTATTAATATGGATGAATTATCAAGCTCTGAGCTGCACTATCTTGATCCTGATAATATGAGTATTCTAGCTTTAAGGTCTTGGTTGCAAGCTAGGAATTACCCATGGAGGAAGCTGAAAATAATACAATTTGTAACTTTGAGGAATCTTGTTAGAAGTTTTCAAGAAACTGAAAAACAATCAAAGAATATAAACATTCTTGATACTGATAATCCTCAATACCTTGAGATTACCAAAAGAACAAGAATGTTATAGCCTCAAGAGATTAAACAAATGGCAAGAAAATCAGATGCTTATGATAGTAGGAAAGATTTGATTAAAATGTTTTCTGGTACAGAAAGACTAGCATATCAAGCCTCTTCTGAACAAAGACAAATCTTTGATAATGCCAGATCTACTGGAGACTTGGTGAGAAATGTATTACAAAAAGGACAATCGGTTGCTGAATTGTTAAATGCTATGATTGCTCCTGATTTCACAAACCAAGTAAGGATAATAGCATGGAAGTATGATGAGATATTTGATGTATTTTTTATAAAAAGAGTAAATGCAGTTTGTGATGTATATCATTGTTACTCAAGCATCATTAAACTTCTAGTGCAAGACTTAAAGGAGTTAAACAGATTACCTCTGATCAATCCATCTGATTCTAAACGTGGTAAGATGATGATAGAATTATTAAGAAGAGGAATGGATAGATCAAGTAATTTTCTTCAAACAAGATGTGATCAAGAAGACAAAGAGTACTTTGCTACTTTAAAGAAGAACAAAAAGCTGAAAGGTCCGCCAATCTCAATTGGCTGGCCCCGTGTGCATCATAGGGTAGCTAACCCGCATCACAGTTGAGCTAACGACAACATGGTTGTGTCCCTACTATAAGCTTGCCAGACTTGTTAACATTTTATTTAAGTTTCACTTCTCTTCTTTATTGCTCTTTCGCTTTATTATTATTTGTAATATTTTACGTTACGATAATAAACACACCACGTAAAGTCACACACTAATAGTAATAATAATAATACAAAACAATCATAAAACAATCATAATCATGCATGAAACTAAGCATTAACAAGCCCTGGTCAAACCTTAGTCAAAACCCTAATAGCACAAACTTCCAAAAATTCCGTAATAAATTCCAAGGGTTTAGGCGCATCAAGACTATTTGGGAGCATGAGCCCTGTTTGGGCGTTTCATCACTATGCAGGCGCATCAGCCAACACTTAGGTGCATGGACACTATTCAGGAGTATGGTCCATTCGGACGCATGGACACTTAGGCGCATGGACACTTAGGCGCATGGACACTTAGGCGCATGGACACTTAGGCGCATGGCCACTATTGGGGCGCATGGCCCTACACTTAGTCGTCTGCTTACAAATTTCTAGGCGCATGAACCACTGTTCAGGCGCATGAGTTACACTTAACATTTCTAAGGCATTTCCAGGCGCATGAGCCTTATTTAGGCGCATGAGCCTTATTTAGGCGCATGAGCCATATTTAGGCGCATGAGCCTTATTTAGGCGCATGAACCTTCTGCTTAACATGTTTCTAGGATATTTTCGAACCCAAACATCATACTAATCATTTCCAAGCTTACTAAGCCTATTCTAAACATGAACAACCTATAAGCATCTAAGAATCATCATCAAACATACATAATACATACGGGTATACATACATAAACATTGTAAAATTGTTTGAATACATTTTCAGCCCCAAGAGTTAAAAAACAAGTTAAACCAGGGTCAAGAAACTTACCTGGTGCAACTTTGGGTGTATCTTCCTTCTAACCCATATGCAAATGAGTTCAAACACCTAAAAACAAACCAAACACACACACACTAACACACACAAACACATAAGCACATAAGCATATAACCGAGACAAAACCTATCATAAACACTTAAAAACTTCGAATTCTTACCTTGAATTCAACCTCTTCTTTTCTTCTTCTTCAGAACTGAGAGTGTTTCTGCTCTCTTCCTTTCTCTTTCTAAAATGACTGAAGATTTGGGTGTAGAAAAGGTGATGGGCGGCCATACCACCTTTATCACCAACTTTTCAAAGATTTTGTTTTAGTAGGGCTAGATTTTGTTTTAGTCACTTGGGCTTTATTGCTTTTCTTTCTTTTATTCTTCATTTCTTGTCTTTATTTTAAAAAAATAATCGGGTGTTACACAAAACCACCCAAAACCTTCCATTTACCAAGCTATCGCTGACGCACTCCTTCAACGTCGCAAAGATGGATTATGCTTTAAGTGCCCTGAAAAGTATTTCCCAGGGCATAAATGTTCTCCCCCTACAATTTATGTTGATTGTTGATAATGATGAACGGGAAGATTCACTAGAAACCATCACCGAGCCACCAATTGAAAATCCTTCGACACCACAGTTCTTGTCATTATCAGATGCAACATATTTTGGTGTTGTTTCTGCTAACCCTTAGAGTCACTGGCCACATAACCGGTACACCCGTCACCATCTTGATTGAATGTGGAAGAACACACAATATCATCCAACCTTGATTAGCCACAACTCTCCATCTACCTACAAAACCAATTCCACCCTTCTTTGTTATGGTTGGAAATGGTGAACACATATCCTGCCAAGGATATTGCCCAGATGTGAAGTTACAATTACACAAGGTACAATTTCATGTTCCGTTCTTTGTGTTTCCAGTGGAAGGAGCGAACATCATACTGGGCATTGGATGGTTAGGCACACTAGGTCAAGTCTTCGTGGATTTCTCAATCCCAGAAATTTCATTCTCCAAGGACGGGAAAACCTGCACGTTGATTGGTGAACCATCAGGACAACAAGTCTCTTCTAGCACACTCACCACCCTTCTCAAACATGGTTCTATTGCTTCCTTACATACATTAACCTACAACCAACCTACACCAACCACCAACAATGATCTTCCTTCCCATGCAGACCCTATCATCTATAACCTTATTTCTTACTACCAACTAATTTTTGATGAACCCAATTCTCTTCCACCCAACAGAAACCATGATCACCATATCCCATTACTTGATGAGAACCACACTGTCAATGTCAAACCCTAGAGATACCCGTATTTTCAGAAATAAGTAAGACAAACCTCATTTCAGAAATGCTTGCCACATGTGTCATACGTCCTAGCCAAAGCCCTTTTCCCTCCCTTGTCCTTTTGGTTAAAAAGAAAGATGGCTCATGGCATTTTTGTGTCGACTATAGGGCCTTAAATGCCATCATAGTCCGTGACAGATTCCCGATCCCTACAATAGACGAACTCTTAGATGAACTGCATGGCGCGAAAGTGTTCTAAAAAACTGACCTTCGTTCGGGGTATCATCAAATTCGTGTAGCAGAAAAGGACATCCACAAAAAGACATTTCGCACCACCGACGGTCACTACGAATTTGTAGTGATGCCATTCGGGCTTACTAATGCCCCGTCAACATTCCAAGCAACCATGAATGATTTATTTTGACCGGTACTTCGTCGGTTTGTACAATTCTTCGATGATATACTCATTTACAGTACCATGTTACAACAACATTATGATCATCTTCAGTTTGTTTTTGATACTCTATCATCTAACAAATATCATGCTAAGCCTTCAAAATATGTGTTTGCTGTCCATGAGATATCATTTTTAGGACACCGTATTTGTGGCAAAGGGGTAGCACCGGAGCCAGACCAGATCGAAGCAATTCAAAATTGGCCAACACCAACTTCTTTCACGACCTTAAGAGCCTTTCTTGGCCTAACCAGTTGTTATAGAAGATTTGTTCCCAATTATGCTAACATAGCTGCACCATTGACCAATCTGCTCAAAAATAAGGAATTAAAATGGAATGATTTAGCCCAGGCATCATTTACCTCCCTTAAAAATCAGATGGAAAACTTGATCACTTTGCCCTTACCCGATTTTACCCTTTGATGTGACTACCGACGCATCCGGAGTAGCCATCGGTGTCGTTTTATCCCAGCATAATAGACCTATTTCCTTCTTTAGTAAGAAGCTTTCCTCTACAATGAAGAACCAATCCACTTACACCAAAGAGCTATATGCCATTAAAGAGTCAGTAAAGAAATGGTGACAATACCTCCTTGGTCGTAGATTCTGTGTTTATACAGATCATCATAGTCTGAAGCACTTACTTACACAGACCATCCAGACACCAGAACAACAGAAATGGGCAAAAAAGTTGATGGGGTTTGATTATGAGGTTCACTACAAACAGAGAAAGGAAAATATAGTTGTCGATGCCCTCAGTAGAGTTGACTTGAATACTTGCTTGGCGATTTCTCATCCATCTGCCACTTTGCGAAACTACTTCAAGTCTGATATGAATGGGAAACAACTGATCGATCAACTGTTACAAGACCCAGGTAGTTTTCCACACCACTCATTCCGTGATGGTCTTGTATACAGGAACGGGAAGATTAATGTACCACCGATTGCGCCCTTACGGGAAAAACTACTTGAGGAATACCACTCTTCATATTTGGGCGGTTATTTGGGTGTCACCGCTACCACCAGACGTATGGAAATAGTCTTTTCCTGGGTAGGATTACGCAAAGTAGTGGAATAATTTGTACGACAGTGCGCGGTGTGTCAAGCAACACCGAAAGCACAAACCATTTGGGTTGCTCCAACCGTTACCAACACCGAAAGCACCATGGATAGAAATATCCATGGATTTTATTACTCACCTTCCCACATCTAAAGGCAAGATAGTTATTTGGGTCATCGTTGACCGGTTATCAAAATTTACTCACTTTCTTGCACTACCGACTCATTACACAGCGGTTTCCTTAGCAGCCATCTTCATGCGGGAGATCTATCAATTGCATGGCCTTCCCAAAACAATTGTTTCTGATCGTGACCCTGTGTTCCTGAGCCGCTTCTGGTTGGAGTTGTTCAAACCAATAGGAATGAATTTGTTACACTCGAGTGCTTACCACCCGCAAACGGACGGACAAACGGATGTCGTTAATAGGTGTTTAGAATCTTATCTTCGATCGTTTGTTTTCGATGAACCACGTACATGGTACAGGTACCTATATCTGGCAGAGTTCTCTTATAATACAAGTTTCCACTCTGGTATTAATATGTCGCCATTCAAAGCGGTATATGGTCGAGATTTTACCTCTATTTTCGAGTACACAACAGGGGATACAAGAAATGCTTCAATTGAATCTTCATTGTTAGAGCACCAATGCCTGATTACCCAACTCAAAGAATCAATTGAGAAAGCGAAGCACCGTATGACAAAACAAGCTAACAAAAAAAGGTTGGAGAAGGAATTTCAGGTTGAAGATTGGGTGTATCTATGCTTGCAAAAATATCGTCAAAGTTTGGTGCGTGACAGGTCCAATCAGAAGCTTTCTAAACGTTATTATGGTCCTTATCGGGTGAGGGAACGGATCGGTAAAGTTGCTTATAAATTGGAGTTGCCAGCGTGGTAAAAAATACACCTTGTGTTTCATGTTTCCTTGTTAAAGTTATGTCAGGGAGATATTCAGATACTAGTAGATGACATTTTGGACGTGCAAGTTGATGATCAAGATGATTTTTTTCCAGAAGCAATACTAAACAACCGGAGAACCAACCAAGGCAAGCAGATATTAGTTAAGTGGCAATCGCATCCGCTCGAGGAAGCTACATGGGAGTTGGAATCAGATTTTCTTGCAAGCTTTCTAGACTTTATCAACATTGGGGGCAATGTTAATTTTCAGGGAGGGAGTGTTGATACGAACCAGGTGCACAACCCACAAGAGTTGATGGACTAGCTCACTCACAGTCGTCCCAAAAGGGACATAAGGAGGCCAGCCTGGTTCAAAGAAGGCTGAACAAGTCGTCAACTGCATGCATTAATTTAGGAGTTTAGTGGGTCCATGTTTTCATGTATTTTAGTTAGTGGTAGAAGTGCTTAGCTCACGTTTCTGAATTCTAGTTGCAAATAATAAAGTGCATGATAGGAACTTGCATATTTAAGTAATTGTTTTGAGTTATAAAAGATCATCAGAAAATTGCCCCAAGTGTTTTTTTCTCTGTTTTTTCTTCTTGTTCTTGGAGACTCACCCGCCCTAAGGGTGCATCACTTTACGGGTGCAACATAAACAAGGTGGATATGGCAAATTTGAGGATTCTACACTTGTGTGCTATTCAATTACGTTGTGTGCTATTATAAAGGAAAATGTCACAGAATAGTAACCAAGTTTCAAAAGTGTTTTAATTTAGTCACTCATGTATATTTTTCTCAAATTGGACCTCCAAATGCTCAAATCGAGTCATTACCAAATTTTATTATGACAAGAAAGTAATGATGGAAAAGGCATGGGAGTTAAAATTTTCAATATATAAAATTATATTAAAAAATAAAATAAACATGTTAATTATGATAAAAATAAAAAAAGTGCCTAAAATTTACGTCAACGTTCTATATCAGCATCAAAAGATAGAAAAAAATATTTTCTAACTGAATCCAAAATATAACATGCTAAAAATATGTTATGACTTTTAATTTGTATAAAATATAAAAATGAGTGATCTGATTGAAACACTTTTAAAACTTAAGTTACTTAATTGGAACACTTTTAAAAGTTGATTACTATTTTACAAAGTTACCCCTTATTATAATTTATAAGTTAGGTTACGTTAAATTTAGTGGTTGTTAGTTTAATTAAAAATTTAATTTGTTAATTTTTATTTTATTTAGTTTTATTTTATTTTAATTTTTTAACGGAATTGGGTTAACTAAAATAAAAATATATGAGAGTTAACCTGAAAACACAGGTTGTCACATCATCCCCTTGTTTAAAAATTTTCGTCCCAAAAATTAGAACACTAGGTTAACACAGAACGCCAGATGTAACAACAACAATATAAAGGGTGTTCAGAAGCTCGCTTAGGATAGAGTTTCTGGAATTTCTGAAACAAACCCAAAACAAAGAAACGTAAGGTTCGCTAGAGTTGCTACGTCATCCCCTTGTTGAAGGGATGTTAGAGACCTTAGAAGATTAACATATGTTTTTTTGCTTTTTGTCATAGTATAAGGACTTTTTTTTGTAAATATATGTTCCTTGTTTCTTTTGATAGTATAAATAAGATACTTTATGTATTTTGTAGAGGGTGAGAGAGAGAACCACTATAATTCATCCAAACGCTTTATATCCACAACTTTTGCTATCAATGAGATCTATGAATTTTTGAACTAATTGCTTGTGTTTTGATTTCATTGTGTTTGTATTGATCATTGCATCACGATATCATCACAGATCGATCCATTTGAACATGTCAAATGGTATTAGAGATTTCCGTTCATTGATCAAAGCTTATTATTGGTGTTTTTGAGCTCTATGTGAATCCCTTGAAATCTATGTTGAATGCAATTTGATCAATTAATTGTTGTTTCAGTTATGTTACATATATAGAAACATGAGTTGAATCACAATTTGATGTTTAATCTATTCAGATATGCGTTTTGATCAGATTTGTGTGTGAAAAGGTGTTCTTTATTTTTGGACCATAATTCAATCAGAAAAAAGTTTTTGTTAGGACCGTGTACGGGACGGAGTACTAACTGATTGTGTATACCAACTCAAATAGTGCGGAATCCTATTTGATTAGTGATCCAATCAGTGAGAACGCACGTAGAATTGATCTTAGATTGAATCTAAACGTTAAGAATGATTGTAAACCGGTTTAGTGCGATTTATGAACTTAGAACAGGTTCTCTGAAGTCTCTAGACGGCTAGGGTACAATTTAGTAAGTAGGGATTCAAATTGTTATGTTTTTCCACGAATTAAGTGGTATTTATAGGTTAGGGTTTCTCATTCGTGCGACTGAACCATTAGAATGGTTCAGTCGTGCGATTGAGTCATGCGGTTGATCCATCCGCACGACAGAGTGTTCAGTCGTGCGACTGAGTCAATCTCATGTCACAATCGTGCGACTGATCCAGTCTCCTGGTTTAGTCGTGCGACTCATTCATTAGCATGAAGTTGTTCATGCGTATGGTCCATTAGCATGAGCCATTCGCATAAGAACTTTACATGACTAAGTTTAAACATATTTCTTAACCATTCTTGACTAAGATCTATGTAAACAACCACAAACCTATATAGTTACTTCAATCATACGTTATCATACATTAAGCAATGAAATATTCAACATAATAAGCATAACCATAAAAAAAATTATTCAGTACCCATTCTATTACATATATGAAAGACATTTTACATTTGAGCTCCTAAACTAGGTACACATGTATCTACAAACTCCCCCTTGGACCTAGTTTACTCTATTGTCTAACATTCTTCTTCAGTTCTTCAAACTTCTTATACTTCTCCTCACTTGTAGCTCCAGCATGTATCTTAAATGCAAAACAGAGCCTTATGACATTTTGAAACTGGAGGGCTTGTACAAAATCTTGCGCATCATAGAACAATGGCCACTTGTATAAGGTGTAAACATCATTAGCTGACAAGTTAGTGAGCCACATTAGGTCAAACACCCTGATTGTTTCCATATTTCCATCTTTGTTCAACACTATGACCGCCTCACCTGTTCTCCAATCGTAGTACCACCATTTAAAGTGTGGAGTGAAGTCCTGAGACATTTCCCTTAGAGGGATTCTCAACATTGTGCGTGGAGGACTCCACTTCAGCATAATCTTTTGCTTTCCAGTAATGGAATCAACTTCAGATCTTCTGATATACCTCATTGGTTGTTGAGGTTTGAAGTTGACCCACCTGGTGTGGTACTCTCTCTTCAAATCTGCTTCAAACCAGCCCAACATCTTTCGAGGGTCAGCATATAGCAGCTTCAATTTGGCTAGCTTGTTAAGCTCAAAACCGGGTAGAGTCTTTAGATCGTGTGGGAATCTGAAGTACTCGATCCCCTTCTCTCTCTTGATAGCATACACATTTAGATCATCAAAATATGCCCACGCTATGATCTTTCCTGACACCTTCAGATGCTTCTT